>CANSZD010004116.1:0-108566 GCA_947648045.1 Beta corolliflora
TACTTCTCACAACTAATCTCAATACTACTCTCCTCCTCAATTCCTCCCCTCACAAAAATCTCATTTAAGAAAAAGAAAGCAAAAGTTAGGGAAGTAATTAGTAAGTAAAGAAGTTCATCAAAAGAAAAACACTAAAAGAAAGGGTTTAAGTTAGTAATTAAGTGGATTTAGAAACTAACTTAGAAATTAAGAAAATCACAAAAAAAGTAGAAAAATTTGCAAAAAGGAAGTGCATTATTGAGTTAGCAAGGTAAACTTAAAGTTCTTGTTATTTTTCTTAATTATCTTCTTAATCACATACTAACTTTCTCTTTGTTTCCTCTTATCAATTTTTTTTGGGAGTGATTTTGGTATGTGGAAGTCCTAATAGGTTCCCAACCTTAAATCACCCCACCTAGAATAGTCCAATCTAATGGGGAGACTCTTAGGAAATATGTGCAAATTATGTGATTTTTCTTTCTTTTGAATAGCCATGATTAATTTAAAATGGAAAATAACGCATTTAGTAAGAGTCAGTTCTGTAGAACGGAAGAGGAGGCGAGTTCCAGACGTTCGCACCTCTTAACCTAAACCCCGAACCCTATCACATGGTATGAAAGACCAATTTTCAAAAAGCATTATCCTTATGAAGTCATCATCGTTTTAAATGATATTTCTTGAAATTGATTTTAAAATAATTTATTAAATAATATGTCCCTATTCGGATATTAATAGGGTGGCGACTTCCAAAGTTTTCTAAAACTCATAGTCCAATGAGAGACTTTTGTGGGATTAGGACCAGTTAATTAAGACGAGTAAAAAATCGGGTACCATAAGGTTGGCGACTCCCATTGGGGACTATACTTCCACTTGAAGTATATGAGGTTTAAACCTGAAAAATGCGTCATTTTTCATATGTATAAATAATAAAAAGTTAATCATGGGGATTAACAATTTAATTTTGTATATAGCATGGTTATGTGAAAATTACGTGTGCTTGGTAGATTATCGATCCATACACGTGCACTCTTTTAACCATTTTCTTATTAGGTTCGATACCTCTTGTCTATTAGCAAGGGTCGGAATTTTAAAATGACAAATTAATGAATTAAGGGCATAAAACACCGCATCCACGAGCAATTGCGGCCAGGCTCTGTCGGGGAGCGTCCACCTGGATGGACACAATCACTAGTAGAATAAATGCTTATTGCTTTGTCATTAAGTGGCCTATTGCGGCGGCTTTGGCCGCACAACAATTAATGGCGCAGCAATTGGTAATTAAACTATTCTTTGCGGTTTGTAACCGCATCAATATTGCAACGTATTGTTGCGGTTTATGGGGAAAAGCTAAAGCAATATATATATTTTTATTAGATAAATACGGTATATTCTTTGCGGTTTATGGGGAAACCGCAGCAATATGTTGTATTTTTATAATAAAAAATATATATATTCTTTGCGGTTTTTCCCCATAAACAGCAGCGGCAATATATATATTTTTTATTATAAAAATACGACATATTCTTTGCGGTTTATGGGAAAACCGTGTAATATATATATGTTTTATTATAAAAATACGGTATATTCTTTGCGGTTTTCCCCATAAACCGCAAGCAATATACTTGTCTTTTAAAAAAAAAAATTTCTATGCACGTATGTTCCATCCAACCTCCCGATGCAAGAAGCGGGATGCGGCAAGCGGAATCGCAATTTTGCAACAATATTTTTCGCATAAATTTCGGCAGAGCTCCGTTTGTAAATTGGATAAACCCATAATTGGGAATTAACCTGTACAATATTATATGCAACAACCAACATCCATCATCCAAAATTCATCCAACAACCAACATCTAATCCAAAATTCATCCAACAACCAACATCCATCATCCTCTAAGAACCAATTTTCCTCCAACTTCCACAATCCAAATTCCAAGTTCAACAAGAAATAAATACGATTCAATCCAACATAGATATCATGCGAATCCAACATATATATATATCATGAAATCCAAGTCAATACGATAATGTTGGTTGGTACAAGTTGAACTAAATTATATTCGTTGTAAGGATAAGAGAAACAAAGAAAATTAACATTAACTAACCTACGTAATGCAATTATCAATAAAGTATCTTGCCCACTTATTTTTCACCTCATTGATTTGATCTTCCGTATAAGGATCGAGGGTAAAGGTATGAGAAACCTGAAAATAATTCACCAAAGCTAGCCTCAAATAGTTAAATATATAAAATATGAAATGAATAATAAGTTAACAAAAACTTACTTCATCGAAATCCTCCGAACCATAATATAAAGTGAGTACGTCAAAATGTTAGCATGACAAAATAACCGCACTCCGTGCCTCCTTGTTGTTGTGGGCACTTTATCAAAAGTTTTAAGAAAATGAGGAAATATATCGTATAATGAGAATGACATAGGCTTTTAATTGAATAAAATAAGTCTATTATACGTGAACACGGTTCCAAAGAAGCTTGTCCCGACGAACTTTGTTGCCGCTCATCCGAAACCTCCTTTAAAGCACTACATAAAACAACATCAAATGATTTACAATTTATTTGCTTTATATTATAATTTAAATTCATTTAAAATATATCAAACCGATCAACTTACGCTATCATAGGCGGTCTAATCTTTAACTTCCGCTCCTTGTGTAAGCTAGCGGAATCAAAGACATAAATTATCCCGAGCATAGGACGTATGATAAGGAGCATCCAATGACGGCTATTGCAAGATTGAATAACAATAATTACTTAAAAACTTCACATGTCATGCAACAATCAATAGTTGTAAAACTATTAATATAGAATATTACTCTTGAAAGATTGGCGCGAAGATGATACTAGCACCAACAACGACAGATCCAGTCAAAGCACAATGAATGTAAGTCGTTACATTCTCAAATGCATTCACATCCGCGGTACTCTCCGGACACATCCAACAAATACGAACAACATCCCCAAATCCATCCAAGTCAGATTGCGTTGCCCTAAAAAAATAGACAAATGTAAATTTTTTGTGGAAAATACAACTATCATACAATCAAATGTAAAAAAAAATCATAACTTTGATTATTGTTACCTCATGTACACCTGGATAATAGAACTATTAAGCATCTCCCCTTTTAGGAACTGAGCAATATCCTCCTTGGTCAGATAAGCGGTGGCACCTTCTGAATAATGGAACAAGGAGCTCGGCAAGGTTACACCAACGGTATCATCATCTGCGACGGCAAGGGCAAGCATATCTGCTAACTCCTTACAGTCTTCAGTGAGGGATTCCAAGAACGATACATCATCGACAACTGAACTATAACGAGTAGCCGAACCGTTGAAAGTTTCTTGGCTAGGACATCTAACGACCTCCCCGAAATCCCCTTTTGTTTTTTTACGTGTCGGTGTAACCTAATAATAATTTTTTAGAACGCGCATAAGATTATGTAATTTTTAAATTTAATGCTATTATTTTTACAAAAATGGATAAAATTTGAACAATTACCTCATCACCTAATATTTGCACTAAATTTTTTGGCCATTGCACCCACGTACCCACAGCAGTTTCTGTAGTGTCGATTTCATATGCAGGGACGGGGACAGGTAGTGGCAAATGACCATACTTCTCTACAAAACGATGAATTTTCACTCGAAGGTGAAAAATAGGCATAGTGAAGTCACAATAGTCGATTCCATGAAAGAGTACCTTTCGAATCCACTTGTTCTAATGCCCGCCTAGACCAGGAGAACCTCTGTTTTTGTACCTCACTATCACCGAAACGGCTATGGGATCTCTCTTAGCCTAATATCAAGAGGGAACAAAGAAAGAAGTTGACATACACTATCTCAGCAATAAACTCTTGGAGTGTGAGACAAGATATACCCCACTGGAAAAAGCATGTATCTCTTTGGTCTATGCCACGAAGAAGTTGAGGCATCACCTTCAAGCTCATACCACTTATCGTATCTCAAGACTTAATCCAATTAAGTATCCGTTCGAAAAACCCATTCTTAGTGAAGGATTGGCTGATGTGGACGTGAATCCACACTTTAGTGAAGTTTTAAATTTCCCAAGAACCTTGAAAGAAAGATTGGATCTTGATTGTTTCTTGGTTGAATTTCAATGGAACACACTTGAACAAAAAAGGATAGTACTATTTGATTGATCACTCCTGAACTCTCAAATAGGGTTTTGATTCAATTAAGTCAATCCTGGCATAATTAATTAAGCACTAACTTCAAATCACTCCTGAATTGAACTTAATGGTTTGTAAGTAATTAACTCACAAGCACGTATTAACTCATAGAAATAAACTTTGCATATATGAGAACATGTACACCCTATGCTATATATATGAAAGCCAAAATAAACCAACTTCTACTATGCTTAGGACAAGTTCGTAAGTCATACTCCTAATAAGACTCACAAAGATAACTAAAATCCGAATAAGATAACATAAAGCAATAAAGATATGAAGAGTCCTAATAGAACTCAACTAAGCATGTTATCACACGCCAACTAGAGTTATAAAGCAATTAAAACACATAGTTTCCTAACAGAACTAGGGAATTACATAAAGAGTCCTAACAGAACTAGGACTACTTGGCAAC
This sequence comes from Beta corolliflora, assembly GCA_947648045.1. NCBI lineage: Eukaryota > Viridiplantae > Streptophyta > Magnoliopsida > Caryophyllales > Amaranthaceae > Beta > Beta corolliflora. The sequence goes on from CANSZD010004116.1 coordinate 4,600, forward strand.
TTTTATTTCTAAAAGAGACTAAGTACTTTGAATGCACATCATTCCCTCCCTCTTAGAAAACAACTTGTCCTCAAGTTCCATAGTCATAACATGGAACCAAATGTGCAGCACTCAAGAATGCACACACGCCATCTCCAAGCAAGACTTGGAAAGTGTCATAATTCTCCCTATGCACAACCTTGAATGGACCTTCTCCAATAGGCTCGGTTTTTCCCTTTACATTGCTATGAAGCTTTTGATCACTCAATGACGACCAAACATAATCACCTCTATCGAATGGTGGCTTTTGCCATGCTTGTAAAACATGTTGCTCCCTTTTCTTTTCCTTGTGTTGCTTGTGATTCATGCCCTTCATAGTGTTTTCATCTCCTACCAACGAAACCTTAGTAGTCCCATCAGTAGATTTTGACGCCACTTCGGGTGGTAATGGATGTAATCTAATCTTCTTGCTTTGGCTCGTTACAGTATAAACATTAGTATCTCCCTCATGGCTAACCTTCCTATCAAATTGCCATGGTCTCCCTAACAATAAATGACACGCACTCATTGGTACTACATCACACCATAGTTCATCCACATAACTCCCAATGGAGAAAGCTACAAGTGCTTGCTTCTTAACCCTAATTCCAGCACTATCATCGAGCCAATTTAGTTTATAGGGTCTAGGGTGATCTCTAGTAGGAAGTTTCAGTTTATATACCATGTCCAAAGAAGCTACATTGGTGCATGATCCACTATCCACTATGACATTGCATGTATGATCTCCAATCTTGCATTCTCAATGTGTAGGGTTCTCCTAATCACGCCAAGCATCCTATCCTCACCCTCAGCAAAAGCATCTTCTTCCTCCTCCTCATCATTCATCTCTTCGGGAATAAACTCATAGAAATCCTCCTCCTTCAACATCTCCTCATTCTGCCTCAATGTAAGAGCTTTCTTAGTTGGACATTCACTTGCAATATGTCCATTACCTTGGCACTTAAAAAATCTCCTTCTACTATCAAATTCTTCTTTCGGTACAAACACCTTCTGTTTTTCTCCTTTCTTGTCCTCTCTACTTTGAGAACTCGAACCTTTGCTCCCTCCTCCAAACGTGGAAGAAGAGGTTTCATAAGTGTTTTGGAAAGAATTCCCTTTATAAGAACAATTCAAACCAGTCTTGTATCCCCCACCAAGGTTAGGTTTTTGTTGCTCTTTACCTCTATTTTCGAACTTCAATGCTAGTTTACACACATCCTCAAAGGTTATGTAATGAGCTACATCGACGTGGTTTGCTATATGCCTCGACAATCCCTTAATGTTTCGCGCAATCTTCAAGGCTCCCTCTCTTGCATATCACAAACTAAGTAAAGCCTATCAAACTCCCTCGTGTACTCAGCCACACACATGTTTTTTTTGGGCCCCCTTTCGGGAACCCGTGGTAAGATGAATTTCCTTTGGGCTGCCCTCGCACAGGGCCACTCAACAAGAGGCCCAACAAGCCCCAAACTCCCCCTTCCCCCAACAATATTGAAATTTTGCTTCCACCAAGATTTGAACCTTGGTCTCCCATGTGGGAGATAAGAATGCATACCATTAGACCCAAGAGTCCTTGGTTCAGCCACACTCATGTTATCTTGCATCAAAGAGGTGAGTTTAATGTATTGTTCTTGCTTTCATACTCCCTAGGTAGAAACTTAGCCCTCAACTTCTTCTTTAAACTCGACCAAGTATCTATAGGTTCCTTCCCATCTCGTCTCCCTTTGAGCCTTGAACCCCCTCCGACCATAACGATGCATACTTTATCAATTTCATAGTTGCAAGTTTGTATCTTTTATGGTCATTATATCCTTTGTATTCAAACACCTTCTCTATTTGGCGAATCCACTCAAGGAAATCTCCAAGATCTGAATCCCCATTATACTCCGGAAGGTCCAATTTCAATCCCCTATCTTCATCATAGCTATGGTTATTGCTACTCCTCTCACCTGAATCTTCATCAGATCCCTCTTCTCCTTCGGGCCACATGTTGTTCGTTTTCTTCATCACTATACTCGTGAGTGCATCGAGTGTAGTACCCAACACCCTCACCGTGATAACCTCAAGACTGAATTCCCTAATAGCCTTTATGATTTCGGACTGCTCCTCCATGATTTCGAACTCCAAATTGTTGTTCAAAACCGGAAAAACACCCTCGCACAACCCCTTATTTCTCTGGCTTACAACTCCCTCAACTCGTGATGAAACTCCATGAAATTTTAACAGAACAAACTTCCAGATATTCTAAGACTCCTCGAATGGCAATCACTCAAAAAGTCGATCTAGAACGCTCCTAGTTTCCAACAGAAATCACTTATGCCAGATTCCAGCGAAACTGACACAACTAACAAAAACCATCTCGAAAGTAACTCAAACAATTTCCAAATTGCGTGAAATTTTTGGAAAGTAAACTAGATTCAGAGTAGTCCAGTTTAGGATCAAGAAACTCCCAAAAATTCATTTCCTAGTAGGAGAACAATGCAGAACAAAACGCACCAAATTCTGGGTAAATCTGGAACGAAAATAAGCACTCTTCTCTGCCTTTGTTTCGACAAGCTCTAATACCAATTTTATGTGGACGTGAATCCACACTTTAGTGAAGTTTTAAATTTCCCAAGAATCTTGAAAGAAAGATTGGATCTTGATTGTTTCTTGGTTGAATTTCAATGGAACACACTCGAACAAAAAGGGATAGTACAATTTGATTGATCAATCCTGAACTCTCAAATAGGGTTTTGATTCAATTAACTCAATCCTGGCCTAATTAATCAAGCACTAAGTTTAATTCAGAAGGACCAGTGTCAGGAGATGAATATGATGGTGCCTTCCCTAATGAGTACTTATTATTCATTGACAATCCACAATGGTGCATGTATTTTGATGGAGCTTCGAATAGGAGAGGTAATGGAGCAGAGGTTTTGTTAGTAGATCCTGATGGAGTCCATATTCCATTTCTTTGTCAAGGCTGGATTTCCCAACAACAAACAATACAGCTGAGTATGAAGCCTGTATATATGGAGTAAAAGCCGCTTTGGTAGCAAGGGCAAGACATCTCACTATGTATGGAGATTCTAATCTTATCATATCTCAGACAATAGGAATTTGGAGGGTGCTCAACACAGAGTACCTTCAAGCATTGATCCCTTATTTTGATGATATCAGCTTCACACATCTTCCTCGGGAACAAAATAGTTTCACTGATGCTTTAGTCAATCTTGCTGTTAATTTAACATGGGAAAATGGTACAGAAATCCAGTCAGTTTTAATTGAAGAAAGGAAGGGGCCTACAGTGACGGTACCACAAATTGTCTCCACGCTGGCTCAACAAGATGATGATGATGTCTGGTATAAGGATATCAAGAATTTTCTAGAAACTATGCAATATCCAGAGGGAAGTGACAAGAAGGACCGCATAGCTATCAGAAGGCTAGCTGTTCATTTTCTCATACTAAAAGGCAGACTATATCACAAAGGGTTTGATGGTACTCTACAACTCTGCGTAAATGATAGCGAAAAGCAAGCCATCATGGATGAAGTTCATGGAGGAGAATGTGGGCCCCATATGCACAGAAGAATGCTGGCTCGTAAAATTATGCGAGCAGGTTTCTATTGGAGTACTTTAGAAGGTTATAGCATTAGCTTTGTCCGTGCTTGCAAGCAATGTCAGATATTTGTTAACCTCAATCATATGCCACATGTGTGCACTCCATAATATGACTTCTCCTTGGCCATTTTCAAGTTGGGGCATAGACATAATCGGACAAATTCATCCAAAGGTTTCAAATGGGCATTAATATAGTCTTATAGCAATTGATTACTTTTCGAAGTGGGTTGAAGCTACATCATTTTCAAAGCTAGGGGTAAAGCAAGTCTCGAAATTTGTGATTAACAACATTATCTGTCGGTATGGCATACCTTTTAAAATCATCTCTGATAATGGATCACAATATGAGAGTCATCTGAATACAACTCTCGCAAAATATGCAATCAAGCATCATCAGTCCTCACCTTACCGTCCCCAAACAAATGGAGTGGTGGAAGCAGCCAATAAGACAATTAAGACTATTGTTGCCAAGATGACTGAGAAGACTAGGGAATGGCATGACAAACTACCATATGCCCTTTGGGGATATAGAATATCAATCAGAACTCCAACGGGAACAACCCCGTATTCTTTGGTTTACGGGATGGAGCCAGTCCTACTGGTTGAGGTGGAGATACAATCTCTCAGGGTCATAGTAGAAAGTGAAATCTCAAAGGACCAATGGTACAAAACTCGTTATGATGAGCTTGCATTTGCAGATGAGTGTCGACTACAAGCTTTGCATAACACTCATCTTTATCAATGGAAAATTGGTTGTGCATTTAACAAAAAGGTTCCAGATAGAGACATTCAAGAAGGTGATCTAGTTTTAAAAGAAAATAGAGCTCCATTGCATGATCCTCGAGGAAAATTCAAGCCTAACTGGTCTGGGCCATTCCTAGTCAAGCATGTCACCATGGCTGGATCAGTAAAGCTAATGGATTTTGATGGGAATGAATTCACCCATTTCACTAATCTTGATCAATTGAAGAAATATCACGCTTAAGCATCAAAGTAATTGCAATTATCATGGTCAAATAACCAAGCAATTTTTGGATTTTGTATCCTATCTGTTTATTCTTAATAAACATGCCATGTGTTCGAAGATATTCATAGATTGATAAAACAGAAGAAAAGAACAAAAAAAAAAAAAAAAAGAAAAAAAGAGGAAAACAAAAAAAATATTAAAAAGAGAAAAAGAAAAATGTTGAAACATGCAAGGATGTTTTTGATTGTTAAGGTTTTATGTGTCTTATGCTTTTATGTGTCATATGATTGATTAATTATGATTTGCATGTCATATTTGATGTTAAAGCGTGCACGTGTTTAGAATTGTGTTCACATTGAATTTCTCACAAGCAAATAATTCTCACCAAAAAAAAATTTATTCATCCCAACTGGGGTACTTCATTTCGTACATAAAGAGATAGAATACCTCTATTTCCTACCAATTTTTTTTTTTAAAAAAAAACAAACAATAGAGAAAATAAACATGGTATTTCTCTCAAACCCTTCTCCTCTTCATGGTAGGCCCGTTTGAACCATTGTCTTGCCCAATATCAGTCATAAGCCATTGAAGGTAATTATCATCAATCGGTGGAAAGGAAGGTTCGGAGTAGTGTTGTTATAATTTTAGCTCTCTGCCATATAGTGGGCATTCTTTGGATACTACTCATATCGGCCTCATAAGTAGTACAAGATGGAAGAGTCCGGAGGGTAGGAATGTGTTCTTGCCTCCAACCAAGTTGCCTTAGACACCTCCATGGAAGGTAGAAAGTGACTTGGCGACCACAGTAATTGTACACCTCTGCGACCCGAATTGCAATATACAATTGCACTAATGGCAAGGTGGCTTGTAACCCACTTTATATCTTAGCTTGCTGCAAGAAATAATCCTTGTAGGCGTGGATTTTGAATTCCTTTAATGCCTACACGCGGTGTGAGCGCGTTTATTTAACTACCCCATTGTTAAGGTTTTATTAAAAATGCGTTTTGAAGTAGCCAACAATTCTTTAGAGGAAGAATCATAAACCTAATTGGATATTGAAACGGAAGGGACATCTTAGGGACTTATCCAATGTAGATTTCCCCGTCATGACTCCATAGATGGCCAGGAACCAAAAAAGTGAGTTCGGGGGTGAGGGTACAATATAGTCAGGAACTATATTGCCCATTGCTGGCCTCTACTAGATAACAATTCACAACAGACTTTATGCAATAGAATAATCAAACAACTTTTTAAAGCACCCTAAAATAATTAGTCAAGATGAGTTCAGGAAACACAAAAAAAGACTAATTATTTAGTGATCAGTTATTATACAATCATTTTACAAGGTTCCTAGCAGGTTGTCCAAATTATCAGAATTAATTAGAACAATTCTTTAGGTCTTGTTTAGCATAATAACATATGGGTGATAAAAAGGCATGCAAGACAACATAATAATATGAACGTTATATACAGAAAATATAAGAAAAGAGGTTAGAATTTACAAAAGAACCACTCTTATTAATTAAGAATCTACATCATGACAAGAAAAAGGTTAGTAACTTCAATAAAATAAATATGATTATTCAAGAGCCCTCAGGATTATACCTATGCGGTTTAGATCGAAGAGCGTAATGACCTTCAGTCGAAGCAATCTTGGAACCAGGAATATAGTAGAATCAGGAACAAGAATTAATGTGGAAGATTAAAAGTGTTTGGATGTTTTGTATTCGAAGTATGTTTCAGAGTGTTTGAGAGTATTTGCATGCGTAAAAATCATAATTCAAAACCTTCTTTGATTCGGGACATCAGCCCATATTTATAGGCAAAACAAAGCGTGCGCTCCACGCAAGACCTGCGCCAGGCGCTGTCCTACGTGGCAGGCGCGCGGACACGCGTCAGGCGCAGGTTGGCCTGCCTGACGTGATCCGTCCAATTAAAACATTGCACATGGAAACGCGTTTTTTAGAAGATAAAATTTTAAATTGCGTCTCACACAAGACTTGCGCTAGGCGCAGGACTCTGTGTGAGTCACAAGTCCACGTGTCAGGCGCTCATTGGTGTGCCTGACGCGATATGGCCAATGAGCTGGACGCACGTGGCGCGCTGAGCGCAGACGCCGCGTCCGGCGCAAATTCCGAAATATTCCAAAATATTCCTTTTTTATGCTACGCGTGCTTTCAAGATGCCTTTTTTATCCCTAAAAATCCGAAGATCGAATTTTCCGTATTAAAAATCTGGTTTATGGGTAAAGGATAATAATAAAAGCTTTTAGGAAAATATTTATCAAAACAATGAACATTAAGAAAATATTTATCAAAACAATAAATATTAGGAAAATATTTATTAAAATAGTAAATATTCTATTGGGCTTTTAAAATGGATTTAAAAACATTTTATGGGTTGAACTTACAATTAATCATCATGAATGATTAATTAGGCTTTTATAATATTATTTCAAAACACACATTGCCTGGTTATTCAGACTGCTCCTCCATTGGGCCGGGCCAACTAAGACCGCGGTATATTTCATCATTGGACCCTTAAATGGGGAGACACGATTATGTGTCTACAGAAGCCCCCACTTTGACTGAGGTTTGTAAAACCGAAAGTCAAAGTACACGTGTCGGGACGGAAAATGATTACGGACGCTATGCAATCCAAAATCACTCTTTTGCGCCGGTACCTGCAAAACCAATGAAAGTTTCAGGAACAAACATGGGTGCAAAAATGAAATGACATATGGGATAAGGAATCACGATCTATTATGATCCGGCTCATGTCAGAGTTTTTGGCCTCCTCCAAGGCAATTGCTGCGGAATGTTTGGCATCCATGGCATTTGTTGCGGACTGTTTGTCCTATTCGAAGGCAATTATTGCGGAATGTTTGTCCTATTCCAAGGCAATTGTTGTGGAATGTTTGTCCTCTTCCAAGCCAATTGTTGCGGAATGTTTGTCCTATTCCAAGGCAATTGCGGTGGAATGTTTGTCCTCTTCCAAGGCAATCGTTGTGGAATGTTTGTCCTATTCCAAGGCAATTGTTGTGGTGGAATGTTTGTCCTTTTCCAAAGCAATCGTTGTGGAATATTTGTCCTATTCCAAGGCAATTGTTGTGGAATGTTTGTCCTCTTCCATGGCAATTGTTATGGTCGATTAAAAGTTCGTTGGATTGTGATGCTTAATGTCGTAACGAACATTTGAATGCATTTGGGAATTAAGCGTGTGGGTTCCACTTGGCTAAAGCCCCCCCAAGCGTGTTGCATGGGGACTGTGCGCCAGACGCACAGACCTGCGCTTGGCGTGGTGTTTGTCTTTGGGCCCGCTTGTTTCGCGTTAAACGCGCTGCCTAATGACGTGTCAGGCGCACGTGGCGCGCTGGGCGCAAGTCATTAAATGGCCTAAAAAACACGGGCGACCTTCTTTTTCCCCATTTCTCTCCTTCTCCGCCGTTTTCTTTCATTTCTCTCTCTCTTAGGTCCAAACTCCATTTTCGAAACTTCAAAGCTCTAAAACTCCTTGTTTCTCGAGCATTTCTTCAGATCTACTTTGGAGGAGTGATTATTTTCGCTTGATTGTTACTTTTGCGGTGTTTTTATGGCATTTCTGAGCATTTTTTGAAAGATTGGGGGGTGCGAAAATCTCCGAAAATCTCGACACCGTTTTGGACTGTTTTCCGGCGAGTTTCCGGGCGGGTTGCCGGCGAGTCAGGTATGTATCCATGTCCCCTTTTTTTTTCTTTCTTCAATTTTTTTTTATGTTGGAGGCCGAAAATATTGACCATTGTGGGTAGTTTTCGGACTAGGCCACGCGCGTTGCTGCCGGCGAGTTTCGTCGATTATTCCGGCGAGCTCCGGCGACCTTTTCCGGCGAGCTCCGGCGAGCTTTTCCGGCGAGCTCTTCCGGCGACTTTTCCGGCAGTTTTGTTGTTCTTCACGAGTTTGATACTCGTTTCATGTGAGTTCGTTGTTAAATAATTCTGTAGATTTCTAAATCCAGAACTTAGAAATATGTTTAGGGAATTTTGATATGTGATGATAATGCGTAGTTTCTATGTCCGGAACCTAGAAACATGCTTAGGGAACTTTGAATGTCTGATGACGCTGCTGGTAGAAATCATGTTTTAGGCAATGAACCTATTTTGCTGCTGTAAAATGGATTATGGGAATCTTATGTAATTGTGACGCTTTGAAGCGGTTTTTTGGTTTTACCGATTCATGAAATCTGGTAGTTTAGAGTCGGGAACTCTTTGATTCTTTGTTTCTTTTGTGATATTCAATCCGATTAGCATGTCGTCGGAAGAGTCGGGTGGGGAGGACGATGGTAGGGCAGCTTCCGGATCTAGGAGGGCGTGGAAGGCCGTGGGGTGGACTCCCGACTAGCTGTACTTTGACCCGGAGCATCATATTTCACATCGCCCGCTCTCAGGCGTCGTAAGTATTCTGCGTTATGTCGACTTCGTTTTATATGATAGCCTAGGCATTTTATTGATTGTTCTTACATTTGCTCGACGAGGGTAATACTCATCATTTTGGGACTTTTGACTTTGCCTGGTTCAGGAAAGTCCGAAAGGTCCGAGATCGAGCTGTCCTCATCGAGCAGAGTGGTCTGGCCTCTTTTCTCGATGTTTATGAGAGTATGGGAGAGGTTCATTCCTCTCAGATTGTCGTCCGAGGCTTATTGGAGTGGTGGTGGGATACTACCAACTCCTTTCACATGCGTCGTGGGGAGTTGACCATCACTCCGCTGGATTTCTCCTTGATTTCCAGCTTGTCTTTTACTGGCATCCGGGTGCCGATAGGTGATTCGTTGCCGTTCAAGTCGGTGGTGGTTCGAGGTTTGATCGACCCGGTTGTCGATATGCTTCCTCCAAATGCGTCTTACGCTCCCCAATCTAAAGTGGCTAGAGGACTCACCCTTCAGGGGACTACCGAGGAGCAGAAGGTACGCAATCTGCTATGGTTAGCCGTATGTGGCCTGTTGCGCACTGATAGGTGATTGCGCGTCTCGTCGCAATATCTACAGCCCTTGAGTGAGTTATCTCAGGTGTCGACCTATGACTGGGCCGAGCTGGGCTATTGCAGTCTCTTGTATCGCATGCATCGCTTGCAGGAGTTGAGTGATGGTGGGTCAGTCTCCCTATTTGGTCCATGGAGGCTTCTGGAGGTATGATTGTACACATCGTGCATCTTTTGTCTCGTTATCTTGATCAGTACTAAGGTGATCTTATTGTTACAGATTTGGTTTTATGAGTATTTTCCGTGATTGGCCCCGGAAAGGGTTCGTGACCCTACATTTCCTGCCGGCTTGTCCTGGGCGGAGTACGGGATGACGCGATATGGTGTTGTGGAGAGTGTCCGTAAGGCTATCCGGCGAGTCAAGGACGACAAGGTAATCGTTGTGAATCAATCTTGTCCCTTGGGTGTATGTAGCAGATGTTAACTTTTCTTTGCCCTTCAGGTTACCTCTTATCCTTGGGCGTCGTTTCCGGAGATGCCGGTTTAGGCTCATAGGGCCATCACTCTGACTCGTGAAAGGGTCATTTTTTACGGAGAGTCATACCTTGTGTGGTATCTGGGTGAGAGGGTGACCTGTCAGCACGACAGGACGAGGCTATTACTGGTGCCTCATGACCCCCCTGTCACGATGATGGACAGGGTTTCTCTTGTTCAGGCTATCGAGGAAGGGGCGACGCTTCGGGTGAGCTATCACAACTTTGTTTTTCGTGATCGCGATTACCAAGCTGTCCTTTTGCCTTGCTTGGCCCCTCCTGTCAAGTTCAACGAGGTTTGTACATTGAGTTTGCTTGTTTTTGTTTACTTTGACAGGATCAAGGTATTGAATGTTATTGCTTTCTTGCTTTTGCCAGGAGGTTGTTGCGGCTTGCATCTCTTTCGTTCGGGATCTGAGAATCCGGTATACAGGAGATTCCGGGCTTGTTGACGGGATGATTGATGTGCCCTAGAGACAGAGCAGCATACTGTTCGTGCTATGCTGGCCCATGTGAGCTCGGTAAGTCTTGTAAGTCAGGAACTTTCATTATTCATCTTACTTGTAGTGACCTATGCACTGTTTATTTCCAGGTTCCTCGGGAGACCGTCGTTCAGATTCTCCAAGTGGTTGACTCACTGAAGCATGGGATGGCCAAGCTGAAGAGGAGCATGTCATGTCGCCGCAACGACACGCATTGCTAGGTAGACTGACATATTGTGCTTTGGTTGTATTTTTTTGTTGCATTCGTTTTGCTAATGCTTTGTGACATTTTGTGCAGCGTCGTCCTCAGGAGAGTGGGCCGCGTCCCGAGGTGAGGGTATCGACCCAGTCTAGGCTTTCGGCTCATACTCCCGAGAGTCGACATCCGAGAGGCCTCCCGATGAGTCCGTTTCTTGGGAAGTTTGACGTTAGCGGTATGGATTTTATGGGGGCGCCAGGCCGATCCATACTGGGCCTTCTCCGATGTGGATGGAGCACATGCGTGCGGATGCAACAGATGCGACGGAATGCGCGGATGTTGGGGATGCATTGCTTGTCCCCCATGCGGCCAACTCCGCCTATGACTCCATTCATGCAGCCTGGGATAGGCTATCACGCGGGCGAGTCGAGCGGGATCCGGGTTTAAGAACCGAAGGACTCCTCTTCGAGGGAACAGGATCCTCATTCCTTATAGATGTCTGCATTACTTTACTCTTTTGTACCTGTGGCCTGCACTTTTGTTACGATGTATATCTTGTTTGTTGATATGTATTGCGTCTTTTGTTCAAACATTATATGATCATTGGTGTTGTTGCTTTTCCGTGTTTGTTAGTGAGATTTGTTAGCAATGAGTCTTATTCTAAAATGCCATGCAATACGACCGACTCGAGTTAAAAGCAAATTTGAATGGAGGCGTGGAAACGACCTTCTCCCAAAAAAAAAAAGAAAATAGGAGAGCGAATAGGGTTTGGGCGGGTGGGTTTACAAAAATGAACCAAAAACGTGGACATCAAGTTTCAAAGACAGTTTTTTTTATCCGAAGTGGGGGGGAGTGGCCCGAAATCTTGTGAGAGATCACTATCCGAAGTGGGGGGGAGTGGCCCGAAATCTTGTGAGAGATCACTATCCGAGTCGACACATGTGATCGTGCGCTGGGCGCAGGTTTGTAGCAGCGTCTGGCGCGCTCTTGTGCGTTAGGCGCACATTTAGCGTGTAACACGTTTTCCGCCTGGAACGGTAAATCCGAATCCGTTTAGAGTTGAGATGCGAAGCCGTTATAAATAGGCGAATATGTACGTTATTTCAGTATTACGAGTTCAATATTATTTATCTTTGCACTTTTAACTGTTTTCCATGGCTTTTGAACCAACTCTAAGTGGGTGGTTGTCATCGCTGACCATTGCTGAGAAACACGAGCTCAGCAGGCGGCATATGGATGTATTGGCGTCCTTGAGGTTTGTTTAGTTAGACTATAATTTCCTTTATGCAGCCGTTAATTTTTGGGATGTCACCAATCATTGTTTTTGTTTTGGGAATCACGAATTAACGATTTTGCTTGAGGAATTTGGTGCTATAATTGGATGGCCAGTAGTCAATTACCTTGTGTCCCTAGTTTGGAGGATAATTTTTTTAAGGACTTTGAGAGGTTCATGGATTTGAAGGAGGAAAATATGTCCGAAATCGTGTATGGGAGGAGGGTTAATTTGACTAGGCTAGCTGCAATGTATAGTCCTCCTACTGAAAGGGCTAGACAGACATATCGTATGCGAGCGTTGGTATTTTGCCAGCTTAGTAGTTTTCTGTTTGTGAACGGGGACAATGGTGCTGGTTTTGCTTCCCTAATTACTGTAGCAGAGCAACTGGAGGTAGGACGGACACCGATGCCACTCTGTGTAGGGCAGATGATCCCTAGCCTGGATGCTGTGAAGAAGGACCAAAAGGGCAGATTTCAGGGAGCCCTCCCATTTTGCGGGTAAAATATATATATATTTTTTTTTAGTCATGAACCAAAGGAATAATTTTTCTTCTTCTTTTTTTTATTATATTTGGCCGTATTATGACTCTATGTGAAGTAATAATGAGTTTTTTGTATACTTGGATATATTATGACTCTATGCGAAGTAATAATAACTTTCCGAATTGTGACGACTGTATTGAATAATGGAATTATGATATTACATCCCAAAAAAAACAAAGAAAAGATTGCGTTAGGCGCATATTGCTGCGTCGGGCGCTAGTGACTGCGTCGATCACTGTTTTTATGCGTCTGGCGCAGTTTTTGTGCGTCAGGCACGGATGATTGAACACTCGATGTGAAGCGATGGATGTCGTACGTAGTATTACTCTATAGGAAGTAATATAAGATTGTATGTATTATCACTCGTTATGAAGCAATATTAGTTGTGCACGTATTATTACTTGTTGAGAAGCAATAATGAAATAGTGTATATGTATTATTACTCGTCAGGAAGCAATAATAATATTTTTTTCGGTTTTTTCACCATATACTCCTGACAAATTCGATAATTCACCATATACCCCCATTGTTTCAGAAATTCACCATATACCGCTGAGTTTTCGAAAACGTTCACGATTTGTCCTTTTTCTAAAGGACGTTAACTCACCGTTTGCCATTATTTACTACTTTGCCATTATTAACCTAATTAACCCTAATCATTTAAAAAAAATCTCCATCTCTCTCCTCCATCATCAACCCCACCACCATTAATTTCATTCTCTCATCTCCACCATCGTCCATCAACACCACACACCATTAACACCGCCACCACCGGATTCATTCCCCGAGCTTCCTAGCGCATCTACAATCTATCAGAGTTCCACTGCATCATCCGTCTCCTCTCCCGATTCCCATTCTCTTTCCCTCTAAAACCCTTATCTCCCAACTCTTTCAGATGGTTTCTAATGCAAAGAATCGGGTTTCTCCAAAACCCTCTTAATCCAAACTTCTCCTTCTCTCTTCATCATCTTCTTCCTACTCCCAAATTGCTTTCCACCCATTTATAGTACATAATCTTACATCAGATACAAACCCATCATCAAAATTACTTGAATTTCATTTAGACACAACAAAAGATCTTCTTCTAAAAGCGTGAATTCTGAGGCGCATGAACTTGTTCGTTTGATTTTGCGGAATTTTTCTAACAAGGAACCCTTTTCTTCTTTTTTCTTTTTTGGGTAATTTATTGTTTCTGAGATTTACAAAAATGAAAACTGGATATTTTGGTTTCCATTAAAAATGAAAAAGAAGAAATCTTTGTTCTTATGAAGTAATTATATGCTAATTCTAGTTTTGGGGTTTGTTGTTCTATGAATACCGTTCCTGGTGGAGTTGCTTGATTGTGTTATTGTACAAACGTTTGATGGTGGAGGGAGAGTGGTCGAGGCTGCGGCTGCGTGGGGTGGGGGGCTGCGGGGGATGGGGTGGGGTGAAGTGGTGGTGGCTAGGGTTAGGGGTTAGGTTAATTAAGTTAGGGTTAATTATGGGATTTAAGAGGTAGTTAACAGAATTTTCCTTAATGACTAACGGAGTTAACTTTCGTTAGTCATTAAGGGCATTCTCTGATACATTTTTTTCATGACTCGAGGGTATATGGTGAATTTAAAACAATCGGGGTATATGGTGACTTATCGAATTTGTCGTGGGTATATGGTGAAAAAAACCCTATTTTTTTTATTTCTTCGATGCGAGATCGGCTTATGGAACATTTGAGGTAGATTGATCCTCCCGAGAATATGGAGCGATATAATAAAAAAGGTTTCATTGGCAGGAAGAAGATATTCACCAAGAAATCCTTTGAAGACTGGACCCTTCTCTTTGGGGATGATGAGCTGAGCGTCACATGGGTAGTGCTATGGTGGAGGATTGGGTCCATGGTAGGTATTCGTGATGATTCACCCTATGTGAGGTTGTGTAGTCTGTATACCATGACCTTTTATTTTCCGTCGAGGGTTTTGAGGCAATATGGGTACCGCCAAGTAATCCCTGCTGAAGACACTATTGTTCCCAAAATATACGGCCTGACCTGGAGTCGAATTAGGAAGTGGGAGAGGTATTGGGGAGAGCGTCCACTTTGGTATAACCAGGAAAGAATAGAATCTGAGAAGGTGTCTAAGAGTTATATCGTATGGATGCTGACTAGAGATCCTGCTGTGAGGAATGAGATGAGGGTGAAGGAGTGCGCCGAAGTAACTAAGAAGCGGAAATTTACTCCCCGAACTGTGGGGAAAATGTTTGAGACTTTGGATAACAGGGGCAAGAGAACAGTTGGACACTCATCTGTAAGGAAGAGCAGCCAGAAGCCTGTTACTAAAACTTCCTCTGTGAAGGAACGTTTAGGGCCAAAGGTAGCACCAGCGCGGGAACGACTTGGGCCACGGATGCCACCGACAAAGAGAAGACTACGCTTAGGGGGCGTAGTGATCAGGGAAAGGGCTGACAGGCAAAGGGAAGGAACCTATGGTGTATTGGGAAAAGAGGAAAGCACCTAGACCAAAACTACAGATGGAAAAGGGAGAAACTTCTACTAAGGCAGAAAAGGCTGAGAAAGGGAAGGAAAAGAAGGACTGATTGCAATTATTGTTTTTTTTTATGTTGATTTATTGCTTTCAATAAGGCTAGCATGCCACATAGTTATTTTATAGTGTGGTCATAACTTATGTTTCATGTTTTATTTTCATTCAGTTAAATAAAAATAAAGTTTATTTTTATTTCAACCGAAGTGAGTCTAAATATGTCGCAAAATATATTATCGTATTTAAGCATATTAGTGAATGCCAGAACAATGTTCGAACCAGGTTAGTGCGCTAGATGCAAACGGGTGCGTCTGGCGCTCTGTGCTGCGTTTGGCGCATCGTTTCTGCGTCTGGCGCGATTAACCATTATAAAATACTATTATTTTTTTATTTTTGTTGTTGTAAACTCGTATGAACCGCAGGAGGTTTTGATTAATGAAGGGGCTGAACCTTGTATAAGGTTGCCTACGTATCCAAATAGGAATCAGGCCGCACGTAGTTCATGCTAAAAAATTTGATAACTGCTACCAATCAAAGAATTGGTTGTGTTTTACACATAAAATTTCTTGAGTTGATCAAGATTGGTTAGATTATGAAATTCAATGCAGTCCATGTCAATGAGTTGAGCTGCTCCTCTAGATAGGATTGTCTTGACAATGTATGGACCGGCCCAAGTAGGTCTGAATTTACCTCGAGGATCTAACACATTTTTCCTCAATGCTTTGAGCACTAAGTCGCCCTCTTTAATATTTCGGGGTTTGACCTTCTTATTGAAAGATCTTGCAATACAATTTTGATAAACTTGCACATGATGCAAGGCAGCTAATCTTCGTTCATTGAGTAAGATGAGCTCTTCGAATCTAGCTTTGACCCAGTCAACTTCAGGAATTTGACTTTCTAGGACAATGCGTAGAAATGGTATTTCTTGTTCAATAGGTTGAACATCTTCTATGCCATAGACAAGAGAATAAGGTGTAGCTCCGGTAGATGTTCAGATAGAAGTGCGGTATCCCCATAAGGCAAAGTGTAGCTTATCGGGCCAATCTTTATAATTTTCGGTCATTTTCTGGCTAAAAACCTTGATATTTTTGTTAGCAGCCTCCACAGCACCGTTGGCCTGGGGCCTATATGGGGAAGAACGATGGTGTTTGATGCTATATTTTTCAAGGACTTGTTCACATTCAGCCTGGAAGTGGGTACCTTGGTCACTGATGATCTCGTGGGGAACCCCATAGCGGCAAATTATGGTCTTTTCTAAGAAGGCAGCGACATGTTTGGCTGTCAATTTAGCATAGGATGCTGCTTCTACCCATTTAGTGAAGTAATCTATGGCCACAAGGATGAATTCATGCCCCCCCAGTACCTAGTGGTGTTATTTTACCAAGAATGTCAATACCCCAAGTTGAGAATGGCCAAGGTGAAGTGAAGGTATATAACAAGGAGGGTGGGACATGTTGCAGGTTAGCGCATAGTTGCCATTTTGGACAAGTTTTGGCATAAAAGTAACAGTCTTTCTCCATTGTGGTCCAGTAATAGCCTAAGCGAATGATCTTTTGAGCTAACATGCGGCCGTTCATATGCGTGCCACAAATTCCACTATAGACTTGATCCATGACCATTGTGGTATCAGGTTTATCAATACAGAGCAGGTGCACGCCTTGTGGTGTTCATTTGTACAGTGTCCCGTTATATTCGACATATTGGGAGGCTAGGAGCCTTAAGCCACGCTGGGCTCTTGTTGAAGCTCCAGGTGGGTATTCTGTTTTCGTTAAATAGTTGAGAATATCAATAAACCAGGGTTCAGAAGGAATAAGATCTGGCTCAGTGTCTAAGGCATGAACATAAGCAGGCTCTTGCCGTCTTTCAATGATAAGGGGCATTTCTGGCATGGTGCGGGGAATTCTAATCATAGAGGCTAAGCGGTACAAAGCGTCAACAAATTGGTTTTCTTCTCGTGGAAGGTATGTATATTGTATTTCAGGGATTTGTTCAGCAATGGTCTCTAAATGAGTTTGATATTGCAAGAGGCTTTCATTTCTAACCTTCCATCTTTTAGAGATCTGATTGATGATCAAAGAAGAATCACCATATACTCTTAGTTTCTTGATGTCGAGGGACACTGCGGCCTGGAGCCCTATGATACGTGCTTCGTACTCGGCTACATTATTAGTAACATCGAAATTGAGTTTAACAGAGAGAGGAGTGTGTTCGCCTTCAGGTGATACTAGGAGTACCCCGATGCCAGATCCCTTTTGGTTAGCAGCACCATCGAAGTATAGTGCCCAACTTTCGTCTTCCGTCATAAGAAGGTCTTCATCAGGAAATTCATATTCATTGCGAGATTCATCCATAGGGAAATCCGCTAAGAAGTCGGAAACAGCGTTGCCTTTGATGGATTTATGAGGGATAAATTTTAAGTCAAATTCGGCCAACATTACTACCCAGCGGGAGAGTCTACCATTAAGGGCTGACTTTTCGAACAAGAACTTAAGAGGGTCCAGTCGCGACACTATATGGATTGTGTGAGTAAGCATATAATGCCTAAGCTTCTTAGTGCCCCAGACTAGTGCAAGGCAAAGCTTTTCTAAGGGAGTGCATGTAACGACATTCGTAATCTAAGAGCTTCTTACTAAGGTAGTAAATGGCGCACTCTTTCCCATTAACCTCTTGTGCTAACATGACCCCAGCCGCGGTCCTAGTCACAGTCAAATAAAAGCCTTAAAGGTATGTCTGGCAAGGCAGGTGCTAAGACCGGTGGTTTGGATAAATATTCTTTGATTTTGTCAAAGGCTTTTTGGCAGTCCTCATCCCATTCGGCGGCAACACTTTTCTTAAGCTTTTTAAAGATGGGCTCACACACCATGGTTAGTTTAGAGATGAACCTACTGATGTACTGGATTTTTCCTAAGAAAACCCTCATTTGTTTTTCATTCTTAGGTGGAGGCATGGTCATGATGGCTGTTATTTTAGTAGGGTCAATTTCAATCCCTCTAGAACTGATGACATAACCAAGGAGTTTCCCGGAAGTGAACCCAAAGGCGCATTTTTGTGGATTAAGTCTCATGTTGTATTTGTGAAGTCTCATGAAGAACTTCTCAAGGGTGGTATGGTGTCCCTCTCTATCTTTAGACTTGACTATCATGTCATCTACGTAAACTTTTACCTCTTTATGCATCATGTCATGGAGAAGGGTAGTTGCAGTTCTTTGATAGGTGGCCCCAGCATTTTTTAATCCAAAAGGCATAACGGTATAGCAAAAGGTCCCCCACAGTGTGATGAAGGTAGTCTTTTCCATATCTTCCTCGGCCATTTTTACCTGATTATACCCTGCATACCCGTCCATAAAAGAGAGAAGGGCATGGTTGGCAGTGTTGTCTACTAGGACGTCTATGTGAGGCAAGGGGAAACCGTCTTGAGGACTTGCTTTATTGAGGTCTCTATAATCGACGCACATCCTAACCCTCCCATCCTTTTTAGGCACATGCACAACATTATCAATCCAGTCAGGGTAATTAGCGACTTTTATAAAACCTGCATTAAGTTGTTTAATGACCTCTTATTTGATTTTGAGAGCTACATCTGGCTTCATTATGCACAACTTTTGTTTGATCGACTTCATCCCTTCGATTAGGGGAATGGTATGTTGAGCAATTTCGTGATCAATGTTTGGCATGTCCTGGTAGGACCATGCGAATACGTCGATATATTCAACTAACGTTTTGATTAATTGAGTGCGTTCGTATTCGCTTAATGTTAATCCAATTCTTACCTCCTTTGGTTCATTATCATTTGAAAGATTAATTTTTTATGTTTCCTCAATGATTGGAGTTTTATTTTCATGTTCTTCCACTGCTTAAATTATTTATTTTTCAGATTCGTTGTTGCAATCAGAAGGAGAAGGAGAAGAGGAAGTAGAGATATTGCACAAGTCATAAGCAAATGAGTTCATATTATTGAAATCGGAAATCATAGAGTTGAACAATGACTCAGCAGAAGCTAAAGACTCTACTTGGACACTAGAATTAACAGGCTTAGAAGTAGTCCCAACTGGGATACTAGACTCAACAGACTCAGTCTCTGACTCAGACTCTGACTCTAACTCAGATGACTCAGACTCTTCAAACATCGGCCCTTCCCCGATGGTGAAGATCATCTTCTTTCCGTTTGGAGTACTCAGCTTGATAGTCTTCCTCCATCCTTGCATGACGCCACTTGCAGGAGTGATCAACATAGCAGGGTCGAAGTCTTCATTTTGTAGCACAACCTGAATATGAGCAGTATTATTTGGGCACTTAACTCGTTATTGACCGAATAGAAGTCCCAATGCCTTGTAGTCTAAACAGTCTTCAGTGAACTGTTTAATTTGGGGATCAGGAATCCCTTCTTCCAAAAAGTGACAGTCCAGAAATACTTCAAATCCGGGGTAGATCAATCCCTCCTGAGCCTAATAGAATGGTTCAGGGAATTCAAAGCAAGGATAATCTTCTCCTTCCCTCAAAAATTGCCCATTCAGAGTGGGTTGATAGGGAGGAAAAGGGATACTGTCTTTATCCTTGGTATTGCGGTATGCCATGCGTTGTGCAATACGTTCTCTGAGCTCCTCCCTGGTGGGCTTGTAGCCTAAGCCAAATAAATTTTCTACTGACTTAGAGTCAGTGACAGGAGGTGCTCTAGACTACTTATTACCCAGTGACATGCCTGGGAAGTGTCCCTTCTTGCGCATGTTATAGTTGACTGCTAAATTGGAGAAGCAATCAAAATCAAATGGCGCCAAATCCTCTTCAATGAGGGCTACTTCCTCGGGAACGAATCCTCGAAGATCTTCATCCTCCTCATCATGGTTTATGTGGATGAGAGGTTTGTCTATTACTTGTACTTTCATTGTAGAGGCATCGAGAGTCATGGGAATGCCATCTATAATCATCTTAACCTTTTGATGCAAGGAAGATGGGACCGCACTAAGCTCATAAAGCCATGGTCGTCCTAATAATAAGTTGAAGGAGGCCTTAATATCAATGACCAGAAAAATCGTGCGCTTTTCTATAACCCCTGCAGAGATGTTTAGGGCTATAGTTCACAAGGATTGACGACGAGAATTGTCGTATGCTCGGATGCCTTGATGGGAGGGACTGAAATCCTCATCTTTGAAACCTAGGCGGCGCGTAGTTCGCAACGAACATACGTTAATGGCAGATCCATTGTCTACTAATGTCATTGGGACATTCATGCCCACACATGCTAAAGTGAGATGTAGGGCCTTGTTGTGTTTACTTCTTCAAAAGGAAGGTCATCATCAGTAAAGGAAATAGTGTTTCCTCGGATTGGCTTATCAGCAGTCGGGAAATTGACCAGTCCTTCAGGGGAAGTGTCAGATGACACGTTCATCTTTGTGAGGGCATTTAATAATGACATGCAATGCCCATGAGAGGAAGCTATAAATTCCAAATGTTAACATCAGCTTTTATTTTCATGAGCTGTTGAATGAGAGAGTTCTCTTTGGGAAGAACCCCTTCAGGAGATGCAGACGATGTGGGAGGGTTATCCTGAACAGGCTGAGTGAGCCTTCTAGTTCGAGTAAGTACTCGTACTGCCTCCTCATCACTTTTGTACCAATGCATTGCTAAAGTAAAGCGATCGGTTTTAGGACTAATGACTTCATCATCGTCATATAGTCCTAGAGGTGGAGAGATACATGTTCCCCGTATATAGTCACTTTCTTCTGTGACATACTCGTCTTCTTCATCACTATCCCAGAAACCATTGATATCTAGTGAGGTGCTAGCAATAATGATAGCGGGGACAGGATCCCCTATTGGTGCGATCAAGAGAAGTGGATCATAGCTGTATTGATCCTCAGAGATAGCCAGAACTTTGTTTAATGGTCCATCTTGATTGTTAGGCTTCTTCCCTGCAGGAGGAATGGGAAGTCTACCTTCATCAATCATGTCTTGAATGGCATTCTTCAGTTTGAAACAGTCCTCCGTCCTGTGACCATTTCCCCTATGGTATTTGCAGTAAGCATTCTTGTCCCAACTCGGTTTTTTCTTATTCTCTTCTGGATCAGGAGTTAGTCCAATGGGATCAAGAGCGCCTTTCGAATTGAGGCGATCAAAAGCGGTGGCATATGACATGCCAATTGGAGTGAACGTCCTTTTCATGTTCCTCTAGAAGGATCTTTGGGGTACCTTAAGAAGGTTCACCTCTCCACCTTTGGAAGGAGATCCGTAATCATTCTTCTTGTTGTTATTATTGCCTTTATAACGATTGTTGTCGTTTTGGGCATTTTTCAACAACTCATCTTCAATTTACACACCTATATGTCGTATAACTTGGTGAAATTATCGATACGCAAGTATTTGAGATGAGTTTTGTACTTGGGTAACAAGTTGTTAACAAAGATGCGGACGAGGTCCTTATCAGCAGGTCTGGAGACCATGTAAGCAGACTTTTCCCTCAACCTATTAAGGTAGATGGTAAAGCCTTCATTGTTATCTTGCTTCAACACTTCCAATTCCCTTAGTGAGGTTTGGATTACAATGTTATGTTCATATTGCTTCATGAACTTTCTAGTGATGTCACCCCATGTTTCAACATGTTTGGGGTTCAGGGAGTACAACCAGTTTTGACAGGCAGGGTCCAACGACATTGGGAATACCGTTGGATAAAGTTCAGGGTCCACAGACTTAATGATCATAGTGGCCTTGAAGTTCCTCAAGTGATACTTGGGATTATCAGTAGGTTTGAACTTAGGAAAGTCACTCGTGGAATACTTTTCTGGTAGTTTTCCCTTGAATTTGCTGTTCTCATCCAAATCAAAGTAGGACTCCTTATTGGTGACTTTTTGAACAACATTTTCCATTTGTTTGGCGAATACAACATTTTCACCACTTTCAACTTGGTGTAGGCGAGGAGTGACCTCCTCCAAGTTCTTAGCCATTCGTTCAATGATATTAATTAGTCAATTTAGTAACCTTTTTGTCACCCATTGTTGCTTCAACAGTTGATCGTTCTTTAGCCGGTGGAACAGATCTAGCCTTTCGCGCACGCGGACGACCTATCGAGACTGTTTTCTCAATTACCCTGTTTGACAAGGACACGTTGACTTAGGACGCACTCAAAAAATGGATAGGGTGAGGAATGAAAATATTTTCGAAAATATCATTTTAATTTGTTCAAAACTCCTGCCAAAAGGAGAGGATATGTATAGAAGGAAATCTATTTTGTGGATGATGTATGAATTTATGGATAATGATGAATTTATTTTGTGGAGGAGAATGGATATGATATATTGGACGTTATGGATTTATTTTGTGGGGAAAATGGATAATTATATATTGGCCGTTATGGATTTTTTTTTTGTGGAGGAAAATGGATAATGATATATTGGGGTAAGTTTTGAAAAAAAAGTTTTATTTTTTAAAAAAAATTAAAAAAATTTAAGATGGGGTAAGTTGTTGGGAGGATAGGAATATCCAATTTTCTCCAAAAAAAAAACAAAATATGACCGTGCAACTAGGTGAGACCTAATGATGATGGAATTCTAAAAGAAAACAAAGACTCTCTTTCCTTTTTTAGGTGAAGTTAAACAGGAGATGTTCTGAATAGACAATGACTCAAATGCACGAAGTATTATACGGAATTGATCACCACATTGCCTAAAAGTGACGGAAAACGAGAAATGCACAACAATACGCCACGTAGCAATTTTGCGTGTGGCACACAGAGTGCGTTTGGCGCGGGACAGCAGCGTCAGGCGCATCCTCATGCGTCTAGCGTACTGAACCCAATCTCGTGTTCGTGACAATTTAGACGATGTTTTGATGAATCTTGTATAATGTCATGACGCGAAGACTGACGCACTAATTATAACAACAGTTTAGGACGCACGAAATTTAGGACGCACTAATGGACGCAAATTGTTGTCGCGATCAGTGGTCAGAAGACGAATTTGCATGGGACGAAAAGACTGCTTGTCACGCAACATATGTGCGCGGCTCGCGGGCTTTGCGTCTAGCGCAGGAGTGTTGCGCCAGGCGCAACTTAATGCGTTTGGCGCAATACTCTGCGGCATGCATATTGGTAATTTGAAAACTGTTCGGGCGAAAATAACGACAGTTTTTAGACGCGAAGTGTATTAGTTTTAGGCGCAACACATATCAACATGTTAATAAAATATGATCAGGAAAAAATTGCAATCACACATAAATGTCAAGTAACATGGATGCAGAAGGTCTCAACCTAAAGTCCAGTTCTACATTCAACTATTGGTCAGGTTTAGATTAAGGCTGAAACGGGTCTATGACTAAGAGATTGATCCCACGCTTCGTACCCCTACTTAAAGAGGTGGCCACGTGTAAGACGCACTCCAGTCTCAAGTCAGGAACAAGAGAACAATGCCATAGTTGGGTAGGTTTGCTTATGACTAAGATCCAACACTATCGCTCAGGAAGCTTTTTGGAAGGACAAAGCGCAAACCCCCCGGGGGTGACCTCACACATAAAACATGTGTTAATGAGACAAGGTAGATTGTCCTTATGATGGCTAATAGCCATGCACATGCAAAATAGTATATTATTCTATGGCATAAAAATAAGAGTGAATTGTATTTTTCAAGTTTCACACACTCATTTTTTAAAATTTTTTTTTTTTAAATCCTCCCCAGTGAAGTCGCCAAATTGTAGGCGTGGATTTGAATTCCTTTAATGCCTACACGCGGTGTGAGCGCGTTTATTTGACTACCCCATTGTTAAGGTTTTATCAAAAATACGTTTTGAAGTCGCCAACAATTCTTTAGAGGAAAAATCATAAACCTAATTCGATATTGAAACGGAAGGGACATCTTAGGGACTTATCCAATGTAGATTTCCCCGTCATGACTCCATAGATGGTCAGGAACCAAAAAAGTGATCTCTAATAAATAACAATTCACAGCAAACTTTATGCAATAGAATAATCAAACAACTTTTTAAAGCACCCTAAAATAATTACTCTAGATGAGTTCAGGAAACACACAAAATGACTAATTATTTAGTGATCAGTTATTATACAATCATTTTACAAGGATCCTAGCAGGTTGTCCAAATAATCTGAATTAATTAGAACAGTTCTTTAGGTCTTATTTAGCATAATAACACATTGGTGATAAAAAGGCATGCAAGACAATCATAATAATATGAACGTTATATACAGAAAATATAAGAAAAGAGGTTAGAATTTACAAAGAACCACTGTTATTAATTACGAATCTACATCATGACAAGAAAAAGGTTAGTAACTTCAATAAAATAAATATGATTATTCCAGAGCCCTCAGGATTATACCTATGCGGTTTAGATCGAAGAGCGTAATGACCTTCAGTCGAAGCATTCTTGGAACCAGGAATATAGTAGAATCAGGAACAAGAATTAATGTGGAAGATTAAAAGTGTTTGGATGTTTTGTATTCGAAGTATGTTTCGGAGTGTTTGAGAGTATTTGCGTGCGTAAAAATAATAATTCAAAACCGTCTTTGATTCGGGAAATCAGCCCATATTTATAGGCAAAACAAAGCGTGCGCTCCACGCAAGACTTGCGACAAGCGCAGTCCTACGTGGCAGGCGCACGGACACGAGTCAAGCGCTGGTTGGCCTGCCTGACGTGGTCCGTCCAATTAAAACATTGCACATGGAAACGCGTTTTTTAGAAGATAAAATTTTAACTTACGTCTCACACAAGACTTGCGCTAGGCGCTGGACTCTGTGTGAGTCACAAGTCCACGTGTCAGGCGCTCATTGGTGTGCCTGACGCGATATGGCCAATGAGCTGGACGCACGTGGCGCGCTGAGCGCAGATGCCGCGTCCGGTGCAAATTCCGGAATATTCCAAAATATTCCTTTTTTATGCTACGCGTGCTTTCAAGATGCCTTTTTTATCCCTAAAAATCCGGAGATCGAATTTTCCGTATTAAAAATCTGGTTTATGGGTTAAGGATAATAATAAAAGCTTTTAGGAAAATATTTATCAAAACAATAAACATTAAGAAAATATTTACTAAAACAATAAATATTAGGAAAATATTTATTAAAATAGTGAATATTCAATTGGGCTTTTAAAATGGATTTAAAAACATTTTATGGGTTGAACTTATAATTAATCATCATGAATGATTAATTGGGCTTTTATAATATTATTTTAAAATACATATTGCCTGGTTATTAAGACTGCTCCTCCATTGGGCCGTGCCAACTAAGACCGCGGTATATTTCATCATTGGAACCTTATATGGGGAGACACAATTATGTGTCTACAATCCTCCCACCCACCATTTTTACTAAGTTGATAGAAGAAAGGAGGAAAACCTAATTCTCGGATATGATTAGTTTTGTAAGCAAGACTCCCGTGAGGTTTCATAATGGACATCCCTTCACAAAGCTTTTGGGTTTCTTTTGAGTTTGTCTAAGCCAAGGAACATTTCCCCCAAAACAAGTGGTCCAAGACGACCCCCACTAACAATTTGAGGAATAAGTGAAATACACCGGACATGGCATGTGTTTAAAGACCATTTTGTGAGGGTACTTCCCAAAATCATAAGAATGCAAGCATTTTCTCTAGCAATCCTATAACTGGCATTGTTAGAAATTTGCCAAGCACCAAATTGAAAGGTCGATAATAGATTAAGAAAAAGTACCTCACTATACTGTATGTAGTTGCCATGAAGGTTTTGAGGAAGGTATAAAATTGTTGATAAATCTCCCGAGATTCTTGTAGGAAATCTAGGTGTAATAACTGGACCATTGGAGGGTAAGCCTAGCAATCCTTCGACCTCTTCGACAAGAGGCACAATCTCTCGGTCTCCAAAGCGGAAGACATGACGAGTTTCATCCCAAAATTGGGAAGCAACATGAATCATTTCATAACAAATAGACACAGAAAGCAAAGGCATAAGAGCCTTAGTAAAACGGGAAGAAGAAGAAGACTGTCTTGGTTGCTCCAAATTCTTTGTGATCCTCGAGTGTTATTTTTTATCACCACTCCCCATTTCATTAATTTCCCCATAACTAGGAGCCATTTTTTTGTGAAAGAAGAAAAGCTAGAGAAGATGTTGGAGTAGTGAAGATGGTGCATTTGGTAATGAAGAACCATGCCTTTTTATAGATGAAAAAAGATGATCATCAATGATTCATGCCATGGATAATAAGTTTGAGTATTGTCCATGGGGTAATAAGGAGCATCCCTAACCATGGCTAATGACCAAGCATTTGTGGTGTGGGAATTTTTGCTGAAGCCGAACATCGATAAACAGTGTCAATGATGAATCAAGAACATTGATACAATCCATTTTTCCAAATAGTCATCCAAAATAATGACCTTGATCAATCTATTTTATATAGTGATCATCATTTTCCGATAAAGTAAATAAGCATTATGAATGAAAAATTTCCTGAAAGATTTTTTGAAAAACAGATAAAATTTTGCCATATGATATAGTTTCTCTAGAGGGTAATAACCTTTGGTCAACCCTTTAGGCGACGTGACTTGACATTGCATCACTTTAAGGTGACATTACCTAACAATGCATCACTTTAAGGTGACATGACCTAACAATGCATCACTTTAAGGTGACATGACCTGACAATGTCCTAATTTAAGATGACATGATAACACATGAAGTCATAAAAAATGAATGATGGTGACTTGATAGCTTGTTTGTCATTAATACAATAAAAACTGTGATAAAAACTGGAGTCAAACTGTTAATTGTCGGAGTCTCTCGCATTAACAAAAGATAGATTCATAAGACAAAACTTAAAAAAGACGACGATAAAGTCGCATTTTCAAATTTAGAAAATTGATTGGGATTTTCTATTTAAGACGACGATAAAGTCGCATTTTCAAATTTTAGAAAATTAATTGGGATTTTCTACTTTAAGACGACGATTAAGTCGCATTTTAGAAAATTAATTGGTATTTTCTATTTGAGACTACGATAAAGTTGCATTTTCAAATTTCAAAAAATTAATTGGGATTTTCCATTTAAGACGACAATAAAGTCGCGTTTTCAATTTAAGAAAATTAATTGGGATTTTCTATCTAAGACGACGTTAAAATCGCATTTTCAATTTTAGAAAATTAATTGGGATTTTGTACAGAAGTCGCAAATCATGTTTTTAAAAGACCACTGATGATAACTAATTTCTATGGGGAATATGTTATCTCAATAGAAATTTTCTGTCAAACTTTTGTGTCTTTTCAAACATTGGTCATCATTTCATCCAAAATTCGACCAATGTGGGGCATTCTATAGACACCAAATTTTGAACCCCTATTGTGCATAAAATTTTAAAATTAAGATTTTGAAAAGAAATAAAGATAATAACGAAAACCATCATGTAATGTGGAGCGCGCCCCCCGTCAAAGGCATGCTTCATCCCGGAGCGCGAGTTTCATTCCATCGTATGGTTTTCCTTTTTTCGTGTGTTTGTCATTCAATTTCGGCTTAGAAATGTAATTTTACGTAAGTCAAAGTCAATAACTACAACCACCGGTTTAATAAAATGATTCGTAGTATAATCATGCTCGACTTTACTAATTTGACGAGTTTTCGTCAATTGTTTTAAGTTAGTTTTTTCTAGAAACAGAAAAACGAGTCGCAATTAGGCGTCGAAATTTTAATTGTCTCCCAAAATCGATAGTCATCAGTTTTCTTTATGGTTAAGTCATTGTTCATTGGATAAAGAATAAGAATATGTTCTTTAACCACCAATCACATTCTT
Organism: Beta corolliflora; assembly: GCA_947648045.1. Taxonomy (NCBI): domain Eukaryota; kingdom Viridiplantae; phylum Streptophyta; class Magnoliopsida; order Caryophyllales; family Amaranthaceae; genus Beta; species Beta corolliflora. The sequence goes on from CANSZD010004116.1 coordinate 32,440, forward strand.
TTATCCATTAGTTAAGGAATAAGAATCATGAAAAAGAATAAGAATAAGAATCAAATCCAAAGTGTAAGAGCCAGGAATCCGGATTTTTTTCGGAAGATTCGAGTTGTGCGCGAAGCTCACAAGGGTTTCCTTCGCCAGACGCAGGTCAGTGCGCCTAGCGCAAGATGTTGTGCCTAGCGCAGGTTCCTGCGTTTGGCGCAGTGGTCTAGTCAGCACTTCCTTCATGTTTTTCGATGCATTACGTATTAGAATGTGTTGAAATTCGGATTTTGCTTCATTAGGGTAAAATTCAAAATCATATCTAAAGCGAATAAGAATATTGACATTTCCCATAAATTTGATGATGTAGGAAGACTTGAGAGGATTTAGTGATGTCATTAAGTTGATGTCATTAGTGTGATGTCTTTAAGATAATTTGGGTTGATAAAAATCAGATTTTTGGGTGAAAAATCTAATTTTCTACCTTCTTCAAACCCTAATTCACCACCTCATTTCCCTATAAATACCCCCTATTTTGTTTTACTTCAACACACAACAATTTCACACAACCACAACCTAACTCCAATACTTCTCACAACTAATCTCAATACTACTCTCCTCCTCCTTAATTCCTCCCTCTAAAAAATATCATTCAAGAAAAAGAAAGCAAAAGTTAGGGAAGTAATTAGTAAGTAAAGAAGTTCATCAAAATAAAAACACCAAAAAAAAGGGTTTAAGTTAGTAATTAAGTGGATTTAGAAACTCACTTCAAAATTAAGAAAATCACAACAAAAGTATAAAAATTTGCAAAAAGGAAGTGCATCATGCATTGAGTTAGCAAGATAAAGTTAAAGTTCTTGTTATTTTTCTTAATTATCTTCTTAATCACATACTAACTTTCTCTTTGTTTCCGCTTATCATTTTGTAATTTTTTGAGTGATTTGGGTATGTGGAAGTCCTAATAGGTTCCCAACCTTAAATCACCCCACCTAGAATAGTCAACTTTAATGGGGAGACTCTTAGGAAATATGTGCAAGTTATGTGATTTTTCTTTCTTTTGAATAGCCATGATTACTTTAAAATGGAAAATAACGCATTTAGTAAGAGCCCGTTCTGTAGAATTAATAACCTTAAAAATGGTCCTCTGATACGCCCAAGTTATACGTTGTATTTACGTCATTTTGGGTGCACTTTGCTAAGGAGTTCGTTTATACTTGTTGACGTTTGCATATATAGTATCCTTAGCGGAAGTTCGGAGTTTTGTGAGAAAATTTGTGTTAATGTCATTTACTCCAAGTGTTCAAGGTGAAATGCATTTGAATGATGTTTGATTGAAGTTGTCTTTGGAGTGCTTGGGCAGTGTAGCATCGTAGCATAATTGCAATCATCGTAGCATAATTGCAATCATCGCAAGCCCAAGCCAAGCAAAGCACCAAACTCCACCGCAAGCCCAAGCCAAGAAGCACACAGCCAGCACAGCAGCATCGCCAAGCCAAGCTCGGCAGCACCGCAAGCTCAGCTGGCACGAGCGCACGCTGGTCGCGACTCGCGAAGGAGGTCGCGCCTCGCGACCCCTGCTTGTCGCACCTCACGAGCTTATTCGTGACTCGCGATGCCCTTTGCCCAGCCAATTTATACGGGAGGTCAGTCAGCCCTTCGCGATTCGCGATCAGTATCGCGCCTCACGATGCTTATTACGGTTTGGGTTCACTTTTGTGTGTGGTTTAAAAGCCTCCCAAAAACCTATTTTTGGGGGAGAACGAAGAGGAGAGCCGAAATGTAGGAATTGGAGCAGCAAACTTAAGGAGAGAGAGATGATACTCCTCTCTTCATCTTTCCTTCTTCATACTCCTCTTTTCATCTTTCCTTCTTCATTCCTCTTTGTTTTTCATTTCCTAGTTTTGTTTTTAGAGATTTCAATGTTGGATTTGGTTTTTGCTATCGGATTGTAACTTGAACTGTTCTTGAAGAAAATTAACATGAAGCTTCAACCGTTATTGTGAGATCTTTCCTCTCTATCTATTTTCTTTGATTATGGTTTAATTTCTATGATTATACTTTATGATTATTGCATAATTATGCTAGGAACGTTACTAGTTTGATTGTGTAATTAATCTAATGCTAGATTTAAGAATAGAATCGGATTGTTTTATTCTTTTATCTATTTGTAGCAAACTAGGGAGTAACTTAGATGCAGATCGTCTTAGTTATTTCTTAGGGAAATTGAATCAACTGTTGAATGTTTATCGCGTGTATGACATTAGCAGGTCTATTGGTTCTCTGTGTTTATTGCTGCTATTGGATTGAACTTAGACACTGATCGGACTAGGTTATCCTTTAGTTAGGGTTTTATAGTCACGCTGATCGTGCTATTTAACTAAGAATAAGGAGAATACGAGATTAATTCTCAACAATAGATAATTATGGAAATAATTAGAGTCGAGGTTCAATGATCGATAATGAATTGAAGTGGATGTTAATTGGATTCAAGATCTTTCCATATTGATTTCTCATTTTATTTAATTATGCTAGTTAATTTTAGTTTGTTTATAATCTACTTGAAACCCCCCTTGTTATTAGGTTTCTCGGCCCTTAGCTTAATCTAGGTATTGGATCCCGCTAAATATAAAACTCGTCCCTGTTTCCCTGTGGATACGACCCTTACTTCCATTATACTTGCTTAGTGTGCATGAGAGTAGGAGAAATTTATCTTTGGTTAGGTGTACACGAAAAATATGCGCCTACCATCCTCCCTCCATGTGGAAATTCACATTATCTTCCTTATTCAAATAAACTAAAAGAAAAATAAAGAAAAAGAAAACATATTTAATATAGAACCTTTTTCATAGAGCAGGGAAGGGTGATTTCATTGAATAAAAGTCATAATGCTTACAATCATCCCTAATTGGACCCAAAATCTCAATGCTAGTCTTAAGCACCCATGTACTATGCCATCGTTTCTAATTAGCTGTTGTGTAATTTCACATGTCTTGCATCGTTCCATATGCTCAAATAATAACAGATTACTTTCTTTGTATAAAGGTTTACGAAAAATATAAATGTTACAACTATTGTGGAATTTATCTACATGGAATATGTTGTAATCTTTTGAGAAACGAAGTAAACATACAAAGCACTAAGTCTAATTAAAAGTTTTGATGGAGAATGCAATAGGCAGAAGGAAAAAACAACTACAATTTCATGTCTTATGTCCAAAATATTGTCATTAGTGAGTGGTATGTGTGAACAATTAGGAAAATTTTTTGAAAATGATGCAATCTAGGAATTTTTTTAAAGCATTATCTAGGAAACTGGTTCAGTATTATCCTTACAATTGCTTAGCTTTCCAACAGAAAAAATCATAAAACAGGAACCTTGGTCCTTTATATCATGTAATACATCAGTGAATCAGTATACATGAGAAACTTTGTTCCCGTCAAAATTTTTAGGCCAATTTCATTAATGCTCTTTCACAATGCCCCTAATGCAGCCTACACAAAAACTCCCTCGGCCGGTGGGATTTGGTGAGGTAAAGTCAGGGAAGACGTTACCAACTGAGATAATTGTCACCCTTGCATAAATGAGAAACTATAGTAATCTCACTAAGTATTCAAGCTTAAATGAAGCAAACAAAAGAACATGGCACACAATGAGCCAACTTCCAGATGAAACTCGTCTCCACTAATCAGAAAAAACATGTAATTTTTCTTTTTCCAGCTATTGTGCTTGCATTTTGGAATCCGTCTTCATCGTTAGCAAACTGAACAGTTGTTCGCGCCTTTAATTCCTCCACAGTTTCACCTTATTTTGCTCTTTCTAGGACCTACAAGTTAAATTGGTTTAGAGAATGCAGAACAAAAATCCAAACCTCTTGTCAGCCCACAACTATATGTATGATGTACCCAATCTGGCTAAAAACAGTGATGAAAGTGTTGAATAGTACACTCCCTCCGTCTCACATAGTTTTAGATGATAAGTTGTTGTTTGATTATCAATTGTTATTGTATGGGTAGTACCAAGTATGCTAGCGGACGCATTAGCATGACCGCGAGCAGCATGTCCGCGAGCATCATACCAGGACGCGATCAAGAGGCAGCCATACAACGCTTGAGGTCAAGTTCCATGAAGTTGTCCGACAACACTGTTGGCGGCCATCTAATAAGACAAAATAGAGGAATCTTTCCTCATGTCAGGTACATCACAACCATACACGTGTAAAAGGATTACGCACCCTGTCATAGGAATAGTACTTCTATAAATACCCCACTAGTACTATTCTCCAGGTACATTCTGAACATTACTTTCTCTCTCTATCTCTCTACTTTCTTTCTCTAAATCCTTCACGGACATAATACTGACTTGAACGTCGGAGGGGGTTTCCTCAGCACCCCCCGGGGGGAGTTTACGTTTGTTGTCTTGCAGGGTTTCCATGACGGCCACGCGAGGCTTTCCATCGCGGCCGCGGCATCCAACACAAAGCGGTCACTGTTTCACAACCGAAACAACTTGGCGCTAGAAGGAGGGGGGGACCACTTGTGAGAACGGTCATGGAAACCAAAGCGGACTAGAACGATGACGGTCAGTTCAGGAAGTATATCTTTGATAATGATGGAGACTTGAGTAAAAAGTTCAAGAAACAAAATTATACTAGAGGATAACATACCTCAATCTTATCACTTATCCCGGACAATAAGGATAGATAATAGAATATCCACGACGATGATACCGACACTCCCATAGCGGGCATAGTTCGAATTAGCAGACAAGCAAGGATTTGATGAAGGATCTTGGCAGCCAGATGAATAACGCCTCAACAAACAAGATTTGTGACTTTATCACCCTAGAGTTTTTCATTTCTCATTCCAAGGAATATTCTATGTTATCAAGTTCGATTTCATTCCTTGCAAATAATTCGTATGCATGATGCATGTAAAATGACTTAAGCTTATGAAAAAGTCTCATGTCAAGTATGCAAATTACGAAATATAATTACGACCACGATAAAAAAAGACCAGATCATGAATAATCGTCGTGCCGGCCAAATAACAGGTCCGGCTAAAAAAGATGATCATATGGTTAATAATAAACTTTATATCGGCCATATGACAGGCCATGACCATAATAGAGCCAAAATCTATCTCGGCCACATGACATGTCATGACCGTAAAAATGTCAAAATTTATATCGGCCATATGACAGGCCAAGATCAAAACATGGTTTATGATGAACCAAGATCCATCTCGGCCATATGACAGGCTAGGATCAAAATATGGTTCAAAAGTAAACCAAGATCCATCTCGGCCATATGACAGGCCAGGATCAAAACATGGTTTATGATGAACCAAGATCCATCTCGGCCATATGACAGGCTACGATCAAAATATGGTTCAAAAGTAAACCAAGATCCATCTCGACCATATGACAGGCCAGGATCAAAACATGGTTTATGATGAACCAAGATCCATCTTGGCCATATGACAAGCTATGATCAAAATATGGTTCAAAAGTAAACCAAGATCCATCTCGGCCATATGACAGGCCAGGATTAAAACATGGTTTATGATGAACCAAGATCCATCTCAGTCAAATGACAGGCTAGGATCAAAATATGGTTCAAAAGTAAACCAAAATCCATCTAGGCCATATGACAGGCCAGGATCAAAATATGGTTTATGATGAACCAATATCCATCTCGGCCATATGACAGGCTAGGATCAAAATATGGTTCAAAAGTAAATCAAGATCCATCTCGGCCATATGACAAAGCTAGGATCAAAATATGGTTCAAAAGTAAACCAAGATCCATCTCAGCCCTATGATAGGCCGGGATCAAAACATGGTTTATTATGAACCAAGACCCATCTCGGTCATATGACATGTCGGGATCAAAACATGGTTTATGATGAACCAAGATCCATCTCGGTCATATGACAGGCCAGGATTAAAATATGGTTCAAAAGTAAACCAAGATCCATCTCAGCCATATGACAGGCAGGGATCAAAACATGGTTTATAATGAACCAAGACCCATCTCGGCCATTTGACAGGCCGGGATCAAAATATGGTTTATGATGAACCAAGATCCATCTCGGCCATATGACAGGCTAGGATCAAAATATGGTTCAAAAGTAAACCAAGATCCATCTCGGCCATATGACAGGCCAGGATCAAAACATGGTTTATGATGAACCAAGATCCATCTCGGCCATATGACAGGCTAGGATCAAAATATGGTTCAAAAGTAAACAAAGATCCATCTCGGCCATATGACAGGCTAGGATCAAAATATGGTTCAAAAGTAAACCAAGATCCATCTCGGCCATATGACAGGCCAGGATCAAAACATGGTTTATGATGAACCAATATCCATCTCGACCATATGACAGGCTAGGATCAAAATATGGTTCAAAAGTAAATCAAGATCCATCTCGGCCATATGACAGGCTAGGATCAAAATATGGTTCAAAAGTAAACCAAGATCCATCTCCGCCATATGACAGGCAGGGATCAAAACATGGTTTATAATGAACCAACACCCATCTCGGCCATTTGACTGGCCATAATCAAAACATGGTTTATGATGAACCAAGATCCATCTCGGCCATATGACATGCCCGGATCAAAATATGGTTCAAAAGTAAACCAAGATCCATCTTGGCCATATGACAGGCCAGGATCAAAAAGTGGTTTATAATGAACCAAGACCCATCTCGGCCATTTGACAGGCCGGGATCAAAACATGGTTTATGATTAACCAAGATCCATCTCGACCATATGACAGGCTAGGATCAAAATAAGGTTCAAAAGTAAGCCAAGATCCATCTCGGCCATATGACAGGCTAGGATCAAAATATGGTTCAAAAGTTAACCAAGATCCATCTCGGCCATATATGATAGGCGGGAGCAAAACATGGTTTATAATGAACCAAGACCCATCTCGGTCATTTGACATGTCGGGATCAAAACATGGTTTATGATGAACCAAGATCCATCTCGACCATATGACAAAGCCAAGCATTAAAATATGGTTCAAAAGTAAACCAAGATACATCTCGGCCATATATGACAGCGGGATCAAAACATGGTTTATAATGAACCAAGACCCATCTCGGCCATTTGACAAAGTAGGGATCAAAACATGGTTTACGATGAACCAAGATCCATCTCGGCCATATGACAGGCTAGGATCAAAATATGGTTCAAAAGTAAACCAAGATCCATCTCGCCATATGACAAGGCGGGATCAAAACATGGTTTATGATAAACCAAGATCCATCTCAGCCAAATGACAGGCTAGGATCAAAATATGGTTCAAAAGTAAACAAAGATCCATCTCGGTCATATGACAGGCTAGGATCAAAATATGGTTCAAAAGTAAACCAAGATCCATCTCAGCCATATGACAGGCCGGGATCAAAACATGGTTTATAATGAACCAAGACCCATCTCGGCCATTTGACAGGCCGAGATCAAAACATGGTTTATGATGAACCAAGATCCATCTCGGCCATATGACATGCCGGGATCAAAATATGGTTCAAAAGTAAACCAAGATCCTTATCCATATGACAGTAGGGATCAAAACATGGTTTATAATGAACCAAGACCCATCTCGGCCATTTGACAGCCGGGATCAAAACATGGTTTTTTGATGAACCAAGATCCATCTCTCGCCATATGACAAGGCTAGGATCAATATATGGTTCAAAAGTAAACCAAGATCCATCTCGGCCATGTGACAGGCCAGGATCAAAACATGGATTATGATGAACCAAGATCCATCTCGGCCATATGACAGGCTAGGATCAAAATGTGGTTCAAAAGTAAACAAAGATCCATCTCGGCCATATGACATGCTAGGATCAAAATACGGTTCAAAAGTAAACCAAGATCCATCTCGGCCATATGACAGGCCCTGATCAAAAGATGGTTTATAATGAACCAAGACCCATCTCGGTCATTTGACAGGCCGGGATCAAAACATGGTTTATGATGAACCAAGATCCATCTCGGCCATATGACATGCTATGATCAAAATATGGTTCAAAAGTAAACCAAGATCCATCTCAGCCATATGACAGGCCGGGATCAAAACATGGTTTATAATGAACCAACACCCATCTCGGCCATTTGACTGGCCATAATCAAAACATGGTTTATGATGAACCAAGATCCATCTCGGCCATATGACATGCCCGGATCAAAATATGGTTCAAAAGTAAACCAAGATCCATCTTGGCCATATGACAGGCCAGGATCAAAAAGTGGTTTATAATGAACCAAGACCCATCTCGGCCATTTGACAGGCCGAGATCAAAACATGGTTTATGATGAACCAAGGTCCATCTCGACCATATGACAGGCTAGGATCAAAATAAGGTTCAAAAGTAAGCCAAGATCCATCTCGGCCATATGACAGGCTAGGATCAAAATATGGTTCAAAAGTTAACCAAGATCCATCTCAGCCATATGATAGGCCGGGAGCAAAACATGGTTTATAATGAACCAAGACCCATCTCGGTCATTTGACATGTCGTGATCAAAACATGGTTTATGATGAACCAAGATCCATCTCAGCCATATGACAGGCCAGCATTAAAATATGGTTCAAAAGTAAACCAAGATACATCTCAGCCATATGACAGGCCGGGATCAAAACATGGTTTATAATGAACCAAGACCCATCTCGGCCATTTGACTGGCCGGGATCAAAACATGGTTTACGATGAACCAAGATCCATCTCGGCCATATGACAGGCTAGGATCAAAATATGGTTCAAAAGTAAACCAAGATCCATCTCGGCCATATGACAGGCCAGGATCAAAACATGGTTTATGATAAACCAAGATCCATCTCAGCCAAATGACAGGCTAGGATCAAAATATGGTTCAAAAGTAAACAAAGATCCATCTCGGTCATATGACAGGCTAGGATCAAAATATGGTTCAAAAGTAAACCAAGATCCATCTCGGCCATATGACGGTAGGGATCAAAACATGGTTTATAATGAACCAAGACCCATCTCGGCCATTTGACAGGCCGAGATCAAAACATGGTTTATGATGAACCAAGATCCATCTCGGTCATATGACATGCCAGGATCAAAATATGGTTCAAAAGTAAACCAAGATCCATCTCGCCCATATGACGGTAGGGATCAAAACATGGTTTATAATGAACCAAGACCCATCTCGGCCATTTGACAGGCCGGGATCAAAACATGGTTTTTGATGAACCAAGATCCATCTCTGCCATATGACAGGCTAGGATCAATATATGGTTCAAAAGTAAACCAAGATCCATCTCGGCCATGTGACAAGCCGAGGATCAAAACATGGATTATGATGAACCAAGATCCATCTCGGCCATATGACAAAGCTAGGATCAAAATATGGTTCAAAAGTAAACAAAGATCCATCTCGGCCATATGACAGGCTAGGATCAAAATACGATTCAAAAGTAAACCAAGATCCATCTCGGCCATATGACAGGCCCTGATCAAAAGATGGTTTATAATGAACCAAGACCCATCTCGGTCATTTGACAGGCCGAGATCAAAACATGGTTTATTATGAACCAAGATCCATCTCGGTCATATGACATGCCGAGATCAAAATATGGTTCAAAAAGTAAACCAAGATCCATCTCGGCCATATGACAAAGCCAAGATTAAAATATGGTTCAAAAGTAAACCAAGATACATCTCGCCCATATGACAGTAGGGATCAAAACATGGTTTATAATGAACCAAGACCCATCTCGGCCATTTGACTGGCCGGGATCAAAACATGGTTTACGATGAACCAAGATCCATCTCGGCCATATGACAGGCCAGGATCAAAATATGGTTCAAAAGTAAACCAAGATCCATCTCGGCCATATGACACAGCCGGGATCAAAACATGGTTTATGATAAACCAAGATCCATCTCGACCAAATGACAAAGCTAGGATCAAAATATGGTTCAAAAGTAAACAAAGATCCATCTCGGCCATATGACAAAGCTAGGATCAAAATATGGTTCAAAAGTAAACCAAGATCCATCTCGACCATATGACAGTAGGGATCAAAACATGGTTTATAATGAACCAAGACCCATCTCGGTCATTTGACAGGCCGAGATCAAAACATGGTTTATGATGAACCAAGATCCATCTCGGCCATATGACATGCCAGGATCAAAATATGGTTCAAAAGTAAACCAAGATCCATCTCAGCCATATGACAGTAGGGATCAAAACATGGTTTATAATGAACCAAGACCCATCTCGGCCATTTGACAGTAGGGATCAAAACATGGTTTTTGATGAACCAAGATCCATCTCGCCATATGACAAAGCTAGGATCAATATATGGTTCAAAAGTAAACCAAGATCCATCTCGGCCATTTGACAGGCCAGGATCAAAACATGGATTATGATGAACCAAGATCCATCTCGCCATATGACAAGGCTAGGATCAAAATATGGTTCAAAAGTAAACAAAGATCCATCTCGGCCATATGACAGGCTAGGATCAAAATACGGTTCAAAAGTAAACCAAGATCCATCTCGGCCATATGACAGGCCCTGATCAAAAGATGGTTTATAATGAACCAAGACCCATCTCGGTCATTTGACAGGCCGGGATCAAAACATGGTTTATGATGAACCAAGATCCATCTCGGCCATATGACATGCTATGATCAAAATATGGTTCAAAAGTAAACCAAGATCCATCTCAGCCATATGACAGGCCGGGATCAAAACATGGTTTATAATGAACCAAGACCCATCTCGGCCATTTGACAGGCCGGGATCAAAACATGGTTTATGATGAACCAAGATCCATGTCGGCCATATGACATGCTAGGATCAAAATATGGTTCAAAAGTAAACCAAGATCCATCTCAGCCATATGACAGGCCGGGATCAAAACATGGTTTATAATGAACCAAGACCCATCTCGGCCATTGAACAGGACGGGATCAAAACATGGTTTATGATGAACCAAGATCCATCTCGGCCATATGACAAGCAAGGATCAAAACTTGGTTCAAAATTAAACCAAGATCCATCTTGGCCATATGACAGGCCAGGATCAAAAAGTGGTTTATAATGAACCAAGACCTATCTCGGTCATTTGACAGGCCGGGATCAAGACATGGTTTATGATGAACCAAGATCCATCTCGGCCATATGACCGGCTAGGATCAAAATATGGTTCAAAAGTTCACCAAGGTCCATCTCGGCCATATGACAGGCCAAGATCAAAGTATGGTTTAAAAATAAATCAAGGTTCATCTCGGCCATATGACAGGGTAGAACCAAAATAATAGTCGTTAGTTATAATATGGTTTGTATCGGCCAAATGACATGTTTAAAGTAAGAAATGGTTTATGATGAACCAAGTTCCATCTAGGCCACATGACAGGCCAGAAACAATTAATGGTTCAATAATCCAAGTTTCTTTACGGCCATATGACAGGCCTGGAACAAAATGAAATGGTTCAATAAACCGAGTTCCTTAGCGGCCATATGACTGGCCCGGAACAATCAAACAAAAAAAAAATAAAAAAAATAAATAAACAGGTGTAAGATGTTGGCCGTCAGCATTAGCGTCCTCAATGACATTCCAGTCAAATCCATGGACTGTCTTGCACACGCATCTCATGGCGGCGGCCCATCCACCATCATATCTCTTGTGGAGGGCCGATACGAGTTCATCAACAGGTGTAAGATGTTGGCCGTCAGCATGAGCGTCCTCTATGACATTCCAGTCAAATCCAGTTAAATGGTTTAAAAAACCAAATTCCTTCGCGGCCATGTGACAGGCCTGGAACAAAAAATGATTTGAAAAACCAAGTTTCTTCACGGCCATATGACTGGCTTGAAAATAATAAATGGTTTAAAAAACCAAGTTTTTTCACGGCCATATGACAGGCCTGGAACAAAAAATGGTTTAAAAAACCAAGTTCTTTAGCGGCCACATGACTCGCAAAGAACACTAAACAGTTTCAAAAACTAAATTCCTTAGCGGCCACATGACATGCCGAGGAACAATAAAAATTATTAAAGTATAATTTTAGTCATGGCATTCGTCCCATCGCATCCAAAGAACCTCTATAGTGTCACTTGTCGCCATAGACGCTTGGGGGGCTAGTTGCATGGGTATAATCCCAACTCTCCTCGCGGCCATTACCATTACCATGACGGACATGGATATAATGATGGAAGCAAAGATATAGTTGCATGGGTATGAACCCAACTCTGTTCGCGACCACTACCTTGGCGGACATGGAAATAATGATGGATGCAAGTACAAGTTCACAACGATAACTCAAGGTTAGTCAGTGCATGATATAGAGGTCGTCGGCCCCATATCGGCCATGGTCATGCCAAAAAATGTTTTAAGAGCTCCTCCATCACTCTGTTAACTAGGCGACATGTGTCCAAAGTGTAAGAAATGACTCAATAAATAACAATAATTTGAAAAAATATGGTGCCACATTTTTCAAAAATTGTACTTGCTCAAGTACAAAAATGCAGACAAAAATGTCAAATAAAAAAAAAAAAACCTAAAAGTTGGTAACGGCCATGTATATATACGGCTGAGACAAAAAGAAAAATGGTCACATGACAGACCAAGTTATCTAACGGCCAGAAAACAGGCTAAAGTTATGAAATGGTCATATGACAGACCAATGGTTCTTATCGGCCAGATAACAGGCCAAAGTTATGAAATGGTCATATGACAGACCAATGGTTCTTATCGGCCATATAACAGACCAAAGTCATGAAATGGTCATATGACAGACGAAAGGCTCTTATCGGCCACATAACAGGCCAAAGTCATGAAATGGTCATATGACAGACCAAAGGCTCTTATCGGCCATATAACAGGCCAACGTCATGAAATGGTCATATGACAGACCAAAGGTTCTTATCGGCCATATAACAGGTCATAAATTGAAGAACAGTCAAATGATTCGCCAAGTGCGTATTGGCGAATAAATCCTCATCGCATCCGAAAAAACCTCCATGGCATTAATTAACGCCATAGACGCTTGGGGGGCTAGTTGTATGGGTAGTACCAAGTATGCTAGCGGACGCATTAGCATGGCGGCGAGCAGCATGTCCGCGAGCATCATACCAGGACGCGATCAAGAGGCAGCTATACAACGCTTGAGGTCAAGTTCCATGAAGTTGTCCGACAACACTGTTGGCGGCCATCTAATAAGACAAAATAGAGGAATCTTTCCTCATGTCAGGCACATCACAACCATACACGTGTAAAAGTACTACGCACCCTGTCAGAGGAATAGTACTTCTATAAATACCCCACTAGTACTATTCTCCAGGTACATTATGAACATTACTTTCTCTCTCTAAATCCTTCACGGCCATAATACTGACTTGAACGTCGGAGGGGGTTTCCTCAGCACCCCCCGGGGGTAGTTTATGTTTGTTGTCTTGTAGGGTTTCCATGACGGCCACGCGAGGCTTTTCATCGCGGCCGCGGCATCCAACACAAAGCGGTCACCCGTTTTTTTATTGAAAAGTTAGATGTGATAGGATTTAGTAGGTAGTATGAGTAGTATGATTTTATTTTAAGGCGAGAGATTATGGGTCATTGTTAAAGTTGATAGGTATTAGGAGTGGTATTATTTTATTTGGACGAGAGAGACAGAGAGTGCAGGCCAATGGTTTAAAAGTAAAAGGATTTAAATAATAGTGGGTCATATCCAAAAATACAAGTGTAAAGAGTATTATGGACAGATGAAAAAGGAAAGCGTAAAGAGTATTATGAGATAGAGGGAGTATATCCTATTCTCGATTACAATTCACAGTATCATAGCATAAGTACAATTTCTTTTATATGGTAAAAAGAAAATCCAACAAGACCAGCACCTCTCTTTGGTCAACCCATTACATTTTAGAAAGTCATTCCCCAGTGGGGTCTGATGACCCTATGACCTCAATATCATGAAGAACATCCATGACCCTTGCCACTAGGTCATGTTTACGGCTGGCGATAGGTCGGAGATGGATCGGGTGGACCTCAATCCGCCCCATCACCCGCGAACCAAATCCCCATCCACACCATCCATCACCCGCCAAAAGTTTCATCCATATCCGCCCCATCCGTCAACCGCGGGTGGAGCGGGTGGGAAATGGATAATACTAGAAAAAATTATTTGTGTACTTAACAATTTTTAAAAATCAATAATTGAAAATGAAGGTATCGATTAACAGTAAAGCGACTAAATATCAATTCTGAATTCTTACTCCATTCCAAAATTTAATACTAATAATAATAATATATATATTAGTATTTATTAATATATTATATATATATGAGATGGGTGAATGGATGGGGCGGGTGATGGGTCAAAAAAATCTCACCCATCTCCGACCCGCTCCGCCACCCATCTGTCACCCGCCTCATTGCGGGTTTTCTGAATATGTAAGTGGTACCCAGACCTGTTACCCTACTTAGTAGTGTTCTGAATATTAAAGCAACTGGTTCCATATTCAAAACTCTACCATTTCAGTACACTTAAGAAGAACACAAACAATTCCACTAGAAATATCATACGCAAACATTACATGAAGACCAAAGATGAGACAATTAATGAATCCTAAACTATTTTCATGCACTTCAATCATTGATGCTTCACTTGAATCAACAATGAAGAACTCTGTCTTTTCCTCGAATAACTCGGAGATGACTTTTTAGCTACAAGTCTAGTAAAACCTGTTTGCTACACAAGAATAGATCATAGCATAGCAAAATTTTCTTTTGATTGTTTCTTTTAACAGTCAGGAACAGTTGGACACTCAGCAGTTTCCTAACAGCCTAGAACCACCTATAATAACAACTGTTCCCTGTAGCTGTTTGTCATCATTCAAAACCTAGGGGACTCAATAAATTCCCATTTTTTTATGATGACAAACTCTTTGTAGTTTCCTACAACAAACAAGTTAGTAAATACAGAAAACTTCAACCAAAGCTCTCAAATGACTCATTGAGGGAACTTTATTGACACAAGACTCACAGGGTGAAACAGTTAACTATTTTAATTCATTCCTCATACTCTCTTTTTTTTAAAAAAAAATTAAATACACAACTATACTAAGACTGACTCAATCTACACTAGTCGAAAAATGATAATTCGTGTCTGCTTATTTTCGTCGTATGAATGAAGAAGTTACGCAAATCATCAGAAGCAGACGATTTGCATCTGATTATAATCAATGTCCGATGCAAATACCCACAACAATTGAATGGTAAGAGGATTTGCGTCGGATGGTCCTAGACATCCAACGCACATGACTAAAGCATGTTTTCGTCGAAAGCGCCTATTGTGTGATGCAAATCATTATATCAGGCGATTTGCATCGGACACAGAGGCCCATCCGACGCAGATGAGTTAGGCGAATTAGACTGACTCAGTCGTTTCTCTTCACCTTCTCTCTCTTCCATCTCTAACCTAGATATCTCTCAACTTCGCCTCTCATCTGTTTCAACTCGGATTTCAACTCTCATCTCTCTCACCATTCTCTCACTGGTTCGCATCTCCTTGAAACCTCCGGCGTCGTTCTCTCACCGGTTCGCATCTCATCAACTCGCTTTCACCTGTTTGCCGCTGAGTTCATTAGGATTTTGGGTAAGTTCTAGTGGTGTGCATCTTTCTCGAACAACTTGATGTCGTCGTTAAAGCTGAAGATGAACCAGTTGAGTCTCTCTCCTCTACTCGCTTTCCCGCTGAACTCTCGGCCCTCTGCCACTGCCTCCCTGCCCAGCCACACTGCAGCCGCAACCCCATCTTCAGCTTTCCCTTGTTCGTGCCCTGCTTCTTTAAAAGACCGAATGGAATTTTTGATTTCTAGATGAACCAGTGAAAGTCCATATTTTTTTATTTTTAGATAGGAATTAGTTCATATTTTTGTATTTGAATTTTATTAATTGAAAGTGAGCATATGGTGATAAGTGATTTTTTTTAATAAATTAATCATTTATCATGTTCAATTTAAGGTTTTAATTATGAATGTTATTTTTATTTTGCTATCAGATAACAAACATCAAAATTTGGTGATTGTGATGGACTAAGCTCCATGGGTCATTGTACAGATGGTGATCGACTTTTTTTTATTTATTTTAGAAAAGCTATTTGCGTCGGATGTGTGTTACTAATCCACGCAAAACAGCCTTCCGAAGTCAACCTAAATTAGCCCTTTTAACCCCTTTTGCGTCGCATAGAAGACCCTATGTAATACAAGATGCATCTTTCTTTTAGGGAGCTTAATTCCTTAGTTACTCCACAGTTAAGCATGCTTGGCTGGGAGTAGTCCAGGGATGGGTGACCTCTTGGGAAGTTTCTCAGGGTGCGCATAAGTGAGGACAAAATGTGCCGAAAGAACTTGTGTTGGTTACTGAGGACAGTTGTTAGCCCTGGATGTGCATTAAACTCGAGTCTTATAACTAGGATTACTAGTGTCTTAGGCTTCAAGAAAAGTTCATAGCGAGAGTTACTTGGGTAGGAAAAAAGCCCCGAGAATGTTTTTTTTCAAGATGTGCTGTGCGTTTTTTTTTTACGTGTGATTTATGAACTAATATCTATTCCATTTTGTAGCATGCCTCCCCGTCGTACACTTGATGCACGAAAGGAAGCGACTCGCCCGAGACGCCAGGCGTTAGAAAATGCCATCATCTCTTTAGCAAACCGTATTAATGCTCCTGCTGGTGGGCAGTCAGTCTTTGTTAGGTTTGATCGTCATAGGTCGCCGACCCATAAGGGTGCTTCTGATCCTGTTATTTTAGAGAGTTGGCTCCGAGAGATCAAAAAATCGGCAAATTTTTGGGGTTCAAAGCTGGGTTGAGTAACTGATCCGGTTCACCAAATCGGATCAGCTGCTGGCCCAAGAATACAAAGGCCTAGCGAAGCGCGAGAGGAGGTGAGAGGAAGCCCAAATAATCCGCCACTTCTCTCTATTACTAACCCCTCCTCACTCCTCTTCTCTCTCCTCACTCAAACCTAATCCCTCCTCACCTTCCTCACTCATCCTTATTAAATCCCTCCCAACAGCAACAACAAATCGGGTCGTGCTTTCTTCATAATTCATATCTTCTCTCTTCGTTTTTTGCTTCGTCGCTTCATAATTCAGATCAACTCTCTTCGTTTTTCGCGCAAATCGGGTCATGTTTTCTTCATCCTCAATTTTGGTTGTTTTTTTCAGTTTATTTGGATCTAGGACTTGAGTGTTTTGCCTAGCTCCTTTTTTCGTTTTCAATTTTATGTATAATTTAGTTATTTAATTTCCATTTTTGCTTTAGTTTATTGGTTATCATTAGATTCCTGTGAAGAAGGAAGATATCCCTAAGACTGCATTCCATGGGCACTATGAGTTCGAAGTGATGCCTTTTGGTATCACGAATGCTCGTGCGGTGTTTATGGATCAAATAAATCGTTCATTCCATGAATATTTGGATTCTTGTGTTGTTGTCTTTATTGACGACATCTTGGTGTATTTAGTGAGGGTGAGCATGAGAAGCATCTGAGGCTGATCTTGGATGTCCTGAGGAAGCAAAAATGGTTCGCCAAGTTGTCCAAATGTGAGTTCTGGTTGAAAGACGTCGCGTTTCTTGGCCATGTGATTAGTAAAGAAGGGGTAAAGGTTGATCCTTCCAAGATCAAGGCTCTAGTTGAATGGGAGAATCCGAAGAATGTCTCTGATGTTCGGAGTTTCCTAGGCCTTTCTGGTTACTATCGGCATTTTGTCAAGGATTTCTCCAAAGTTGGTCAACCTTTGACCAAGTTGATGAGGAAGGAGTGTAAGTTCTTGTGGTCCGAAGATTGCAAAAAGGCTTTCCAAGCGTTGAAGAAAAGTATCACATCTGCTCCAGTTCTTACTTTACCGTCTGAAGGGGTAGAGTATGAGGTGTATAGTGATGCGTCGAAAAATGGTCTAGGATGTGTTTTGATGCAGCAAGGTAAGGTAGTTGCTTATGCTTCGAGGAAATTGAAGGTTCACGAAAGGAACTACCCGACTCATGATCTTGAGTTAGCAGCGGTGGTATTTGCACTAAAGATCTAGCGACACTATTTGTATGGTGTTCCATGTAAGGTGTATACCGACCATAAGAGTTTGAAATACATCTTCACTCAGCGTGATCTGAACCTAAGGCAGCGTCGATGGTTGGAGCTTTTTAATGATTATGAGTTGACCAAGGAGTACCAAGAGGGTAAGGCTAATAAGGTGGCAGATGCTCTGAGTCGAAAGATAAAACACTCTCTTAACACTTCCATGATTTTGCTTAAGAATTTGCGTGATGAGTTCCGAAAGCTTGATATTGAGGTGGTGCCTCAAGGTTCTGTTAAGGCATTATTAGATTCTATGAGTGCCGAGCCAGAGTTATTCCAGGAATTGAGAAGATTTGTGAAGCTAAAGGGCAAGGTCGAGCTGAGAATTTTGAGATTTGTGCTGATGGTAGTTTGAGATTGATGGGGCGCTAGGGATCTCAAGAGGAAGATTCTCGAGGAGGCTCATAACACTCCCTATTCTGTCCATCCAGGGGGTGATAAGCTTTACAAGGATCTCAAGGTTAATTTCTGGGGTCCTTGTATGAAAAAGAAGATTGCTGAATTTGTGGCTAAGTGCCTGGTTTGTCAGAAAGTGAAGATTGAGCGTCAAAGACCTGGTGGTTTGCAACAACCATTGCCTATTCTTACATCGAGAGTTTGGCCATTCATAGATACACGCAGTAGGGAACGTAAGCCCATAAGCTGTCTGGAGATTACGATCTGACAAACCTTAGGAAGTGGGTTGCGATCCACTGGCATTCTGCTCTTTCTCAAAACCAACTATATTATTTTTTTTAATTATTTTGGATGCTTATGCTATGGATCTTGTATGCTTATCTAAAGTTAATTATTGTTGATCTACTTTGTTTAAGCATGTTAAACTGTTAGTTGTTGTCTGGCTGTTATTTTGTTCAGTTTATTATTTTATGTTGATTGAGACTTATTTATTAATGCTTGATAACTCCTATGTGGATACTAATTGAGCTGGGAGAGCTGTTAGTTACTCCCCACTGATTGTGGATGTTTGTTGATATATTTTGCAGGTTAATATGTTGCCGTCTGGTTTTATGTCATGGGTTATGAGAGATACCGATGAGCTTAGTTAGGAGGATTACTTATTTCTTTTGTTTGCTTTATTTATGGGATTTTGATATCATGTTATCTCGTTATCGATACTTTTGGATTAATGTTATTTGGGATTTATTTTGATGTTGTTATAGATTTTATTTGAACTTTAGAGTGACACTGTCCGTCTTGACGATATTTCCGCTATCGTCTACTACTTATTAAATCTTTCTATTTTGTTTATTCATTGCTTGTGAATGGACGGAGTGTTACAATTGGTATCAGATCAACCCTGCGACCGCGTGCTGATCGTGTGGATAATTAATCCAAAGTTAGTCGCCTAGCGGGGGGAGGATTTTGGGCTATATCACCGGCTGCGTGTGGAATATGTGATTAGTTTCCAGGCTTGGGCGACCCACAGGCCGTATGCCGAATATGTGGAGTTCTCAGGCGTTGATGTCCTCAAGTGGGGGTGTATGTAATACACCTCATAATTGCTATAAAGGGATTTAGCAGGCTACTCATTCTAGTAAGATGCATATTTATTTTAGGGAGCTTATTTTCTTAGTTACTCCATAGTTAAGCGTGCTTGGCTGGGAGTAGTCCAGGGATGGGTGACCTCCTGGGAAGTTTCTCAGGTTGCGCATGAGTGAGGACAAAATACGCCGGAAGAACTTGTTTTGGTTATTAAGGACAATTGTTGGTCCTGGATGCGCATTGGTGACGATATATAGACTCGACTCCGGATGGGTCGGGTGTTACACCCTATCCAACATAAATAGTAATAAGTTTGCATCGCACGTAGAACCGACGCAGATTACTCCTAGTCAATTTACGTTGCGAGCTTTAGCATCGCACCTAGATCCGACGCAAATAATCCCATGAGAATCGACACAAATCTAATGTTTCTCTACTTAGGCGTTTCAACTTCATACCTCATTTTGCTCTTTTTGGCATCATTAAAAAGTATTCAGAGACAAATCCATTGCACATAAGTTATCACCTAATTCAAAAATAGTAGAATCAACAACCAATTAAGTCATCATGCTGCAAGAAATCAAGTTAGTCACACAACTCAAAATCCATAACCAAACACAAACTATCCAAATACAAACCAGCAAAGTAAAATAAGAACCCAAACTACATAAGAAAATGTTTTCTAATAAGGGGGGGAAAGTAGTAACGCAAAAGCAGTATATTAGAATGAGGTGGGGAAAAAGCTGGAGATAGCAATCACTCCTCGTCATCCTCTTCTTCCTCTCCTTCTTCCTCTCCATCAGAGGCATCATCATCATCATCTTGGTTGGAGGAGGAATGTGAGGAACTACACCTTCTTCATCTTCCTCATCATCATCATCTTAATCATCAGACATAGGATCAGTAGGAAGACGTGCATCAACTGGGAGACGGGGATCAGCTGAACCAGCAGCACCCTTAGCAGCGGGAAGTTGAGCCTTTATCTCTAGAAGGGATAGATTCAGCAACTCGGTCTTGGCCAACTTCTTCTCAGGCTTTGCGACTTTAGACAAGTAGGATTTGGACATACCCTCAATCAGCTTATACATTTTATCCTCAGTCTTCTCCTGTTTGTCGAACCTTTCAATCAAAGCAACATCTATGTTGGTGCCCCCTATCTTTCTTCTTATTCTTCTCCAGCTTCTTCTTCTCTGCTGGTACTCTAAACTCCTTAAACTTCAGCATAGCTGAGGAAACATCTAACCCTTTGTGCCCTAATATTTTCTTGGGCACTGTTTCCCCCATTAAGAGGAATCTTCTGCTTCTTGAGCAAGAGGGTGTGGATGGAACCATAGGCCAGGGCATGTGAGAGGAGGAACATCAGTTTATGATGTGATCAATTATGATAGTAGGGAGATTGATTTTGATCTTTTTCATCATTAAGTAAATCAAGACCATCTCCATTATACGAACTGTTCCCCTACCCTGAGCCCTAGGAATTAAGACTTTGTTGAAAATGGAGTGGATGACCAACATAATGGGTTCACGCAAATTAGCAGATTGGTAAATAGCCTTCTTGGAATAGGGAACAGCAAAAAAAATTATAAATTTCCTCAGCCGTTACCCCAACAATAATAGGCCAACCATCCCTATCAAACCAATCTCTAGGAGCATTAAGCAAAGAAACAGACAAAGAGACCTCACTCCCAAAAACAGTAGATCCCCAAGACATATCAGGTAATTGCTTCAAATTCACATAAAATTCTCTAACAGGATCCACAAACGCATTCTTAACATCCATAAACAAAGGCATCCAGCCTTGAAATTCCAACAAATCACGAACATCAGATAAAGTAGGAATATCAAAAATTTTATCTTCTAAAGAACATCCAGACAACACACTTCTCTCAACAATAGGAGTAGAACTAGTAGAACAGGAGTTTAAACACATTTACCTTTTGCAGCGCGAGGGGGTCTAGTTGTTACCCATTTCCTCTTGGTTCCCCTAGCTGAACCAGCAGATTAATCCTCATAAACTTCTTCTATTTCCTTCTTCATAGCAAATCTGGTCACTCTCCTTCCTCTTGCCCTAGTAGAGGCAGATTGAGACCCTTCCTTGTGGCCAGTAACCATCAGATCTTCTTCCTCCTTTTGTTCCTTCTCAATAGGAATTTCAACAATCAAATCATCAAAAACTTTTTAATAGTACCAATAACATAATCCTTCATATGTTCCCCCTCAGGAACAACTTCACCCTCAGTAGAAATTAGGTAATGGGGAACAACATAGGTGGTTGGGTTTTCAGTTGAGGAAGAGGTTAAGGGTTTAACGGTTGAAGGAGTGGGAGTGGGTTCATGAGTGGATGGATGGGTAGGAGATGAAGTTATGGATTGAGGTGGTTATGGTGGAGGTGGCTGATTTTGTGGTGGTGGAGGTTGATTTTGTGGAGTAGTGGTGGTTGGTGTTTGAGTGATGGAGGGAGGATTATCGGAAATTGTGGTGGAGGATGGAGGTTTTTCGGGTTGAGTGACAGAGGGGGTTTTCTTTGGAGATGAAGGCATTTTAGAGGAGCTCTTTGATTTTCCACCCTTTGTTTTTGAACCAACGATATATTTATTCCCCATTGTAGAGAAACACATTGAGCTTCGGAGAAAGCGATTTTAGAGAAAGAGAGATTGCTCGAGTGTGACTTGAAGTGATTGCATAGAAAATGGGGACAATTATAATATATACACATGAGAGATTAAGTAAGGGAAGAGAATCAGTTGAGATTTTAAAAAAGCAATTTAAATTTTCGAATGTAATCATAACTTCCCATAAATACCTCAACTGCCGAAAAATAAGGCATGTACAAGATATGTACAATTAACGCGCCTTTTTGAGGAAAGATAACTGCACCTAAATATTTCAACTTGCAGAAGTTAAAATATTCATTTAATTTTCGGAAAGAATTAACTTCCCAAAAACATATATATGCATTACTGCTGTTCTTCTTAGTTGTTTCGTACAAGAAACACTTGCACCTGCTTCTGGCAACTTAGCATGATTTCACCTTTATTCAAGCAACGATTCTTTCTAATCTTGAGAGAGATATAGAAAACATCTATATGACAACCTGAAGAATTAAGCAAAGATAAATGTATGCAATTTCACATCAAAGAGTACTAATCTAACCATCGGGGGAATCAGCTGAAGCCAATTAACCTAAACCTAATAACTCTTAAAGAAAACCGACACTTGTTAAAACTTAATTAAACATAATTAGACTCTTAACTTGCAAAAAGACTCTCTACACAAAGGTTATTGTAAAAATATCAGCTTTTTGATGTTCACTTTTACAAAACAATAATTCAACCAAGCCTTTCTCAACATATCTCTAAGAAAATAGTGTCAGATCACAATGTGCTTGGTTTTAGAGTGCTAACACTAGTAGAAAAAATGTTATATGTCACAACACAACTGATGCGGTCCTTAAAATAACCGAATCGGTAAATCCTCGAAATTTTGGGTGGGAAACTTGGGAGCACAAACCGTTGCGGTTCTCAGAGAACCGCAGCGGTTAACAGAAAACCGATTCGGTTTTCTAATAACCGTTTCGGTTCTCTTAACCGCAGCAGTTTATCTTAATATTTTTTTTAACACCCGCATTTTCATTTCTACAATTCGAACACCCTAGTCCCCACTGCGAGCCATTTTCATTTCTCGCTCTACGCTTCGTCCCTTCCCTCTTCCCCCCTAATCTCCCCCCTTCCCTCTCTTATTCTTTCTCCTCGGCGAAATCTAAAGGATTTTCACGAAATTCGAAGCTGACGGTTAAAATGGAGATCATGAAGCCGATGAAAATGGTCCTACTGAAGTTGAGAGAACGCGGTGAACTACTCTCCTTCATGAACAACAGTGCCGCATCCTGTCGCCGCTGCTGAAGATCTAATTTTTCAAGCCTTCTCTCACGAATAGCAGGAGAGAGAAGAGTTCGTCGATGTCGTTAGATTTGAAGGTAACCCTAATTCTTGATTTCTCTCTCCTTGTTCTCAAATCTGAAGGTAACACTGACTTTCTGTTAGTGCCTTTTTTTAGGTTTTGCGAATTAATTCTTCATTTATTTTGTTTAATTCGCAAATATCAGTTTGTCATACTTGACTTTCGGTTAGTGCGTCTATTTTAGGTTTCGTGAATTGTTTCTTATAAACTTCTATGATTTTTGGTCGTGAAGTTGTCAATCCAATTTATGAAGTATTAGGGATTTCGATGTTTGACTTCGAAGATGGTTGATTTTTCAATGGTTTGCTGGAGTTTGTGGCAATATGAGTGAATTTTGATTCTGATGTTCGAATTCCGCAGATTTTCATTGATTTTTGGTTATTTAATTGGTATATAGGGAATAATCATAAAAAATAAAGATGAACATATATGTAAAATGGATTTCAAATATAGTTTGTCGAAACATTAATACTACACATGATACACCTGACTTTGAACGGCGTAAGAAACAGCTTAATAGTCAACAACCATAACTTGCTTTAACACCCATCTGATTCTTTACAATCAGTTGCATCATCCTCTAACTAGATTAAAGTCAAAAAGGTCCATGATGAGTCAACCACCAGTTTATATTCTTCCGCATGACAATGTAGAGAAGGGTCAATTTCTTGCAAAATTTAGAGTTGGAGTTGGGTAGAGCTGACTGCTTGTTGATGGTTTTTTTTTTATGAATATGTTGATCATGAATTTCTTTTACCCTTTTCTTTTTAGTTCATTGTTTGCTACCAATTGAGAAAATGCATTTGTTTGTTGTGATTTATATCTTTGTTATTATATGTATGGTGGTGGTGTATGAATAGATTGATACAATACTTTTTTTCGGTTGTAAGATTAGACTTTGTTCTTCTCACTTAAAGTATCCGTTTTAGAACTTATTAATGACTGATGCGCATAATCGAACTTGATTATAATTGTGACTTGAATTTGGTAGCGCTTATCTGAATCCAATATTTTTTTTTAAAGTTGAAAAGAACAAGGCATTTACCTTGTTAGTCATCTTTCATTGCTAAGCTGTTAATTATGTCAGGAATAATTCTTGAGCATTGGCAATCTACTTCTTTTCTGGTGCTTATATATTTTAAAATCAATGAGCTTTGAATACTTTTTTTATTTGTTTGGGGGGGGTGAATATGAGTGGTAGGTTCATTGTTAGTTTATCACATAGAGTGGCTTCTTACTCCATCACTGTGTAATTTTATAAGATGTAGTTGCCCCTATGCATTAATTACTGGTTTGTCTATGATATTGGTAATACCGACATGTTCATTTGTCTATGATATTGGTACTACCGACATGTTCATTTACTTCGGTAACTAAAAGAAATCGAAAGTTGGATAGTAATATGGCATTTCCATTACAAACTTAGTAACAATACTCATGATGGTATGCTGAAAGTCTTCTGGATTCAGCAGGATTAAACATATTGCGTGAAATGCTATTCCCAAGTATTTCACATTTGAACCAGTCATTATAAGATATAAAATTTTCCGTTCACAAGTTGTATATACATTTGAATGCTATGTTGTTTTTTCTTTCTTCCTTTCGAAAAGTTATAGTGAAGGCTATACTCTATATGATAAGGAGTAAATGACCATAAGATTAAATTATTCTCTTACTATCCTGATGATGATTGAGGATTTCAATTTTTAACCATCACAAATTAGAGATTTAGCCATGTGGACATCTTATTGAGGCTTTCTTGTTGAGTTTGAAGTTATGAAATGTCTCTCTCATGAGTTGACGTTATATTGAGATTTCTGTTATGTATTCATTCAATTTAATGCACTTAATGCAGAAAAGGAGGATGTCTGATGACTAGTTTTATAAGATGGTATTTCAAGGATATGAATGTAAACTACTTATCACCCTGCAAGGTGCAAATGTTTGCATTTTCTATGTAAATTGTACTAATGTTAAGGTGATATTTGGAAAATACTTATCACCTCATGTTGCTCAATTTCTAATTTAACTGTTTGCAATTTGCATGTATACAACATGTTGAATGAATTAAATTTGAAGGAGAGAGGAAGACACTTTCACGATCAGTTTCTTACAGTTTCTTACGAAGGTTTTTATGCTTATTCCTTCATTTTAAACTTCTCTTAGTTGTTCATTATATATGTGATACGTTACCTTCTGGATTTTGGTGATTTGAAAGAGAGAGTGTGATTTTGATTTATTGTGTGATAAACATTTTGCATTATGTGGTCCTTTTTTATCCAAAACGGTCTTCAGATGTAATCTTACTGTAGACTGTAGTAATGTATCTTCGGTAAACAGCATCAACACCAAATGGTTCTGAATAATCTGACTGCAGTCTGTAGTAATATATCTTATGTCTTTGTGCTTTTGAATTGGACTATTTGGATTGAGCTTTATATTAAATATCCACTTGGTTAAATGTACTTGTGTGGTGGATGGCCTCGAGTTTGTAGATGTGGCTCTTTTCATTGAACTTCTTCCTTGAACGCATCTCTCTATTCTTCATGCAGAGAGGCTTGTTCATAGCAAATTGGTTCATAAGACTGATGACAACAGAGCACCGTTGCTATTGGATTGAGATCAGGCTTGTTTTGGCGGTGAATGTTAAAATTTTTATACACATGTGTGATCCGTATTATTTAAGCCGCTATAAAAAACTTCTTCTTACAGAAGGCATGGATTAATTAATGCATTGAGTTAGTTACATTAAAGCACATGGGGCTCCCAAGTTGCCCTGAGAACAACATAGAAACTAAAGCATTAGTTCCCACAGGACGTATAAGACTACTTATCAAGTTAGTTGGCCTCTCGTAAGGCATGTAGGACTACTTAGTATAAACCATGAAGGGAGGACATATTTAATTGTTCTTTTTTTTGAGATTATGAAATTGTTATTGCTTGTTGGCTGTTATGTGTGAATGCCAATACAAATCACACCACCTGCTGCCTTTATGATGCACCAAGAGCTCGTACGCTGCACCAAGAGCTCATACAGTGCACCAGCATAATGTGTGTTGGTAGCAGCTGCGAGTTCGCTGGCAGCACCACCAGCAGCCAAACACATCTATGCTATATGCTGGTCTGATTAGCTGGAGATCACATCGAATTGTTCATTAACTTGTTATTGTTTATTGTTGGTGCTGTTTTGCAGTGGTTTTTTTTTTGTTTAGGGTGAAAAGTGAGACTGATAGTACCATATTAGATAATTATTGTTTAGGTTAAAGTAGGTTTTGAAACAAAGAATGATGCTGAACTATTTTATTTGGTGCAGAAAGCTGTTCTTGAACCTGCATTTCAGGGTCGTGACATGATTGGCCGTGCCAGACCTGGAACAGGGAAGACACTTACTTTTGGGATTCCAATCATGGATAAGATTACATGCCACAATGAGAAGAATGGGTATTCATACTTTTCTACATTAGTTTCTCCTATGGATGGAACTCCAGAATTTTTCGTTAAAGTAGATTTTGTTTACGTACTACTGATTATTTGCTATACTTGAGTTCATTTAGATCGCTGCCAAATCTTTTCGCACTCCTTTAGTGTGTACGCTTCAAATGTTAGTTTGTTGTTTTGTAGTTCCTTATTTATGGCCATTGATCGAGGAGATTTTTTATTAGGATGCTAAGTTGAGCTACATTGTAAAGGATTCTTGTGCTTCAATTGAGCATAATATGCTTAATAAAATGAGTATTGATATATATTATTCATTTTGTATTGATTAATAATGAAAAAATGAAAAAAAAAATTTGGTTTTTGGGGTGGTCAACCGCTCCGGTTTTCACCCAAAACCGCAGTGGTAAATGATTAACTGATCCGATTTAGGACCGGATCAGTTAATATTTGGGGACTGCTGCGAGTCCAACCGATGCGGCCCAAAACCGGAGCGGTAAGCCCGGTTTTGACCGCAACGGTTGAACTTTTTTCCACTAGTGTAAATAGGATTTTTAGAAATATTAATAGCACTCGTGTTGTCACACATGATAGGAACATTTTCATAGACAACACCAAAATCTTATCCACAACCGCTAGAAACAACAAGCTGCAGCAGCTGTATAATCGGATTCAGCTATGGATAAAGCCACTGAATTTTTCTTTTTAGAGCCCCATGAGATCAGACACGAGCCTTAGAAATGAGCCATACCTGATGTGCTTTTCCTATCAACAAGGAAGCCAACATAGTTTGCATCTGTATACTTTACCAGCTCAATAGAAGTACCTTTTGGATACCACAAGCACAAGTCATCTCTTTCCACCAAATACCTAAGTATTCTTCTAACAACCTTTAGATGAGACTCCTTCGGATTGCTTTGAATCCTTGCACACAATCCTACAAAGAACACAATATCTGGTCTACTAGCTGTTAGGGACAAGAGCAAACTAATCATACCTTTATACAGTGTAGCTTCCACATCCTTTCACTTCGAGTCAATATCAAGTTTTGTGGAAGTGGGAACAGGAGTATCATAAGCTTTACTGTTCTCCAAACCATATTTCTTAAGAAGCTCTCTAAGGTACTTTTGCTGGTGGATCATAATTCCATTAGCTGTTTGCTTGATCTATAAGCCTAAGAAGAAGCCAAGTTCTCCCATCATGCTCATTTCAAACTCACTCTGAATAAGATTAGCAAACTCATCACATAACAAATGATTAGTAGCTCCAAAAATGATACCATCAACATAAATTTGAACTACTAGCAAATGTTTCCCCCTGGTTTTGATAAACAAGGTTTTGTCAACTGTTCCCCTCTTATATTAATATCCCATCCAAAACTTTGACAATCTCTCATACCAACCTCTTGGTGCTTGTTTGAGACCGTACAAGGTTTTATCAAGTTTGAATACATAATGGGGAAATAGTTAATCAGCAAAACCAGGTGGTTGTTCTACATATACCTCCTTCTTCAAATAGCCATTCATGAATACTGTCTTCACGTCCATCTGAAACAATTTCATATTCATGTGAGCAGCAAAAGCAATGAGAATTCTAATAGCCTCTAACCTAGCAACAGGTGCAAAGGTCTCATCATGATCGATGCCTTCTTGTTGATTGTAGCCTTGCACCACAAGTCTTGTTTTGTTTCGAACTATTGGGCCAAGATCAACCAACTTGCTTCTGAACACCCATCTAGTGCCAAGGATTGACCTATCTTTTAATCAGTTGGTTCTATGCTGGACAAGAAAGAGAAAAAGGCACAAAAGTTTTCATAAACAACTCTTCTTGTTTGAATTCCCTTATTAATATCAATAATGATTTGATCAGAGGGATGAGATGATTGATATCTAAAACTCTTTGAAACTGGACCATCTTGTCCTCTTGAATGAGTCTGACTGGAACTATCTTGCATTCCAGCATCATCTAAGTTAGATCTCTCAGATGTGCTGGGATGTAAATTGGTTCCCTGCTCATTCCTTACCTGTCCCTCATTAAGGTTACCACCAACTTGTGTCGTGGTTCCCCCTGAGGTGTTTACTTATTGATCTCCATGGGAACCATCATTATCTGGTTCCCCCTCATACAAATCCTCATTATTCTACACTCTTTCTAGATCAGGTCCTCCACCAGCAGCATTTGGTGGATCAGTAGTTAGACCTTTCTCCTCTTATGGCTCCTGCGTGGAACCAGCTAGATGTTGCCCTGTAAATTCAAGCATTCTAATAATATCTTCTGGTTCTACCTGTGCAATCTTTGAAGGCATGTTAAACTCATCAAAAATCACATGAACACTATCCTCAACACACAAGGTCCTCTTATTGAACACCTAGATAATGATGGTTCTAACTTATCAAGGTCCTCTTATTGTATGAGTTCCTCCTTATTGATCTCCATGAGT
This sequence comes from Beta corolliflora, assembly GCA_947648045.1. Classification (NCBI taxonomy): domain Eukaryota; kingdom Viridiplantae; phylum Streptophyta; class Magnoliopsida; order Caryophyllales; family Amaranthaceae; genus Beta; species Beta corolliflora. The sequence goes on from CANSZD010004116.1 coordinate 61,861, forward strand.
CGAACTTATCAAGCTGGTTCTTCCCATTATGATGCACAAAGCAATTGCATCCAATGATACCAAAGTGTGCAATATTGGACTTTCTACCCTTTAGGAGTTGGGATCTTGTTCAATTTATGTCTAATGAGAGAACGATTCAAGATATAGCATGCAGTGTTCACAACTTCAACAAACTACTGCGGTTTTTTGTAACTAGGAGCTATCTATTTCTATTGTAAGAGCTACTTCAAGTTGTAATGTGCTATGAATATGTGCTGTAATTTTATCTATTTCTATTGTAAGAGCTGCACATTTTTTTTGACCTAAATTTCAACAAACTGCTGCGGTTTTTTGTAACTAGGAGCTATCTATTTCTATTGTAAGAGCTACTTATTTAACTCATATACTTAGCCTAAGTTGTAATGTGCTATGAATATGTGTTGTTGTCCAAAACGCCAAGCAAGGAGTAGTGTGTGTAAGCTGCTATTATGTGTGCAAAAAATCAGCAAGAGTTATGCGTGAAGATGCATGAATATAGGGGTTTGCTACAACAATCAACTCCATCATTCTCATTTGTAACTTAATGCTGGCAACAAGGAGAATAGGTGTGCAACTATGCTGAAGATATATGCCATGTTTGTAGGAGTTTGTTATAGCAAACAACTACTTCATTCCATCACCCTAAATATGTGCTGATTGCAAGGAGTGGAAATTTAGGATCAATCATAGCTGCAGCAGCATAAGGAGTGGCGTGAGAACTTACAACAATAAAGGTGGAAGTAGTGCCTAAATTCTAGGAAATCAGTAGCTTGTTTTAGGCGTTTATTTTCTTGCTTAGTGTGTCTTAGTTGTTTTAGGCGTTTATTTTCTAGCTTAGTGTGTCTTAGTTAGTGTGTTAATTAGTTTAATTAGTTTATTTCTATTATTATGAAGTGAGTTAGTTTATTTTAATTATTTAAAAAATCAGAAAATAGGTTGTAAGTCCTATAAATAGCAAGCAATGAAAGAAGAAAAAATATGGACTTTTATGATTGAAATAATGTGTTTGATTATTTTGTTTACAGTTTCCTTTCTTAGATTAGAAAGTTAAATAAATTCGTTCCTATGCTAGATTAACTTTGGCAAGCTAGTTGGTGTTCTTAGGATCCTCATAGTTTACTTGGTGGTGTATATGTATCCGAGTGACCTAAAAGGCTGCCCTAACCAAGTGTTTTTGTGGATTCAACCTCTCTTGGTTATTTTCTATCCTTCTATCCTTGTATAGTTCGAGTGTGACTCCAATTATACATCATAACCTTTACTGTTCTCTCCAAAGGTAACACATCCACCATCATAGGCTGTGAGTGAGAGAAAGTGCTTCTTATCCCCAGATATGTGTCTTGAGCAACCCCTGTCCAAATACTAAAAGGTACTATCTCTCACTTTAGCCTGCAAGAAGCAATCAAACATTAGATTTTGGAACCCAAACTTTCTTCGGTCCCTTACCCGAAACAGTTGACTTTTGCTGGTCCTTCATCACCCAGACCTGCTTAACATGTTTGTTGTTTCTTTCAACACTTTTCTTCCTAGTTGGACAATTAAAGATCTTATCTCCATTCATACCACAATTATAGCACATATGCATGTCCTTCACAATGACATACTTACCTCTTTTGAACTCCTCAATCCATGTGCTTCCCCTAGGGTGCCAGTTGGTCCTGGTACACATTCTGGAATAACCAAGACCATCTGTACCACTGTTACCTTCCATGGAGGTGAGATGGTTTAAGGTATTCTTTGCAGATAAGAGTTTGTCTACGTGTCTTTGACTGTTTTGAAGCTCATTTTCCTTGTTAGACATTTTTCTCATCCATAGCTTTGCAGTCTCTTTAGATTTTCTCAAGGTAAAACTGGAGTTTTCAAATTACAGAGTCATTTGGCACGTTGACAACCACTTTCTGCTTACCCTTACTCAATTGATGGATTTCAGCATACAAATGACATATTTGACCTTCATTCTTATCAATCATCTTACTAACTTCAGCACAAGGATCAGCAGGGGAAAAACTTAGCTGGGCAGTCTTGAGCGTAACAAACTCTCTATGTAATTCCTCTACATCATCAACAAAAAGGTTAAAAGCATGCAGTAAATTAGACTTGCTTAGAGTGTTTGCCTTACTCTTAAAAGCCACTAAATTTGGGGGACCATCTGAGTTAAACAAATCATGTAGAGGGGGAATAGTTAAGTTTTCTTCACTATCACTAGGATCATCCTCATCCTTTTCTAGCAAAGAAGACTTAGCTATTTCCAACTCGACCTTGCACTTATTAAGTGCAACTTCAAGCTCAACTACTTGACCCTTTAACTCAATACACTTTGCTCTAAGTGATCACAACTAGCAATAGCAATATCACATTCATTTTTCTTTTCTAGCAAAGAGTTTTCGTTAATTGTTTTAAGTTAGTTTTTTCAAAAAACAAAAAACGAGTCGCAATTAGGCACCGAAATATTAATCGTCTCCCAAAACCGATAGTCATCAGTTTTCTTTATGGTCAAGTCATTGTTCATTGGATAAAGAATAAGAATATGTTCTTTAACCACCAATCACATTCTTTTATCCATTAGTTAAGGAATAAGAATCATGAAAAAGAATAAGAGCCAAGAATCCGGATTTTTTTCGGAAGATTCGAGTTGTGCACGAAGCGAACAAGGGTTTCCTGCGCCAGACGCAGGTCACTGCGCCTAGTGCAAGGTGTTGTGCCTAGCGCAGGTTCCTGCGTTTGGCGCAGTGGCCTAGTCAGCACTTCCTCCATGTTTTTCGATGCATTTCTACGTATTAGAATGTGTGGAAATTCGGATTTTGCTTCATTAGGGTAAAATTCAAAATCAAATCTAAAGAGAATAAGAATATTGACATTTCCCATAAATTTGATGATGTAGGAAGATTTGAGAGGATTTAGTGATGTCATTAAGTTGGTGTCATTAGTGTGATGTCATTAAGATAATTTAGGTTGATAAAAATCAGATTTGTGGGTGAAAAATCTGATTTTCTACCTTCTTCAAACCCTAATTCACCACCTCATTTCCCTAGAAATACCCCCCATTTTCTTTTACTTCAACACACAACAATTTCACACAACCACAACCTAACTCCACAACTTCTCACAACTAATCTCAATACTACTCTCCTCCTCCTTAATTCCTCCCTCTAAAAAATCTCATTCAAGAAACAGAAAGCAAAAGTTAGCGAAGTAATTAGTAAGTAAAGAAGTTCATCAAAAGAAAAACACCAAAAAAAGGGTTTAAGTTAGTAATTAAGTGGATTTAGAAACTCACTTAGAAATTAAGAAAATCACAAAAAAAGTAATAAAATTTGCATAAAGGAAGTGCATCATGCATTGAGTTAGCAAGAAAAAGTTAAAGTTCTTGTTATTTTTCTTAATTATCTTCTTAATCACATACTAACTTTCTCTTTGTTTCCGCTTATCATTTTGTAATTTTTGGAGTGATTTGGGTATGTGGAAGTCCTAATAGGTTCCCAACCTTAAATCACCCCACCTAGAATAGTCAACTCTAATGGGGAGACTCTTAGGAAATATGTGCAAATTATGTGATTTTTCTTTCTTTTGAATAGCCATGATTACTTTAAAATAGAAAATAACGCATTTAGTAAGAGCCCGTTCTGTACCTCACTATACTGTAGGTAATTGCCATGAAGGTTTTCAGGATGGTATAAAATTGTTGATAAATCTCCTGAGATTCTTGTAGGAGATCAAGGTGTAATAACAGGACCATTGGAGGGTAAGCCTAGCAATCCTTCGACCTCTTCGACAAGAGGCACAATCTCTCGATCTCCAAAGCGGAAGACATGACGAGTTTCATCCCAAAATTGGGAAGCAACATGAATCATTTCATAACAAATAGAAACAGAAAGCAAAGGCATAAGAGCCTTAGTAAAACGGGAAGAAGAAGAAGAAGATTGTCTTGGTTGCTCCAAATTCTTTGTGATCCTCGAGAGTTGTTTTTTATCACCACTCCCCATTTCATTAGTTTCTCCATAACTAGGAGCCATTTTTTTTGTGAAAGAAGAAAAGCTGGAGAAGATGTTGGAATAGTGAAGATGGTGCATTTGGTAATAAAGAACCATGCCCTTTTATAGATGAAAACGATGATCATCCATGATTCATGCCATGGATAATAAGTTTGAGTATTGTCCATGGGGTAATAAGGAGCATCCCTAACCATGGCTAATGACCAATCATTTGTGGTGTGGCAATTTTTGCTGAAGCCGAACATCGATAAATAGTGTCAATGATGAATCAAGAACATTGATACAATCCATTTTTCCTAATAGTCTTCCAAAATAATGACCTTGATCAATCTATTTTATATAGTGATCATCATTTTCCGATAAAACAAATAAGCATTATGCATGAAAAATTTCCTGAAAGATTTTTTGAAAAACAGATAAAATTTTGCCATAAGATGATTGGTCCACGGGTAATAACCTTTGGTCAACCCTTTAGGCGACGTGACTTGACAATGCATCACTTTAAGGTGACATTCCCTAACAATGCATCACTTTAAGGTGACGTGACCTAACAATGCATCACTTTAAGGTGACATGACCTGATAATGTCCTAATTTAAGATGGCATGATAACACATGAAGTCATAAAAAGTGAAGGATGGTGACTTGACAGCTTGTTTGTCATCAATACAATAAAAACTGTGATAAAAACTGGAGTCAGACTGTTAATTGTCGGAGTCTCTCGCAGTAACAAAAGATAAATTCATAAGACTAAATTTAAAAAAGACGACGATAAAGTCGCATTTTCAATTTTAGAAAATTGATTGGGATTTTCTATTTAAGACGACGATAAAGTCGCATATTAAAATTTTAGAAAATTAATTAGGATTCTCTATTTTAAGACGACGATAAAGTCGCATTTTAGAAAATTAATTGGTATTTTCTATTTAAGACGACGATAAAGTTGCATTTTCAAATTTCAGAAAATTAATTGGGATTTTTTATTTAAGACGACAATAAAGTCGCATTTTCAAATTTAGAAAATTAATTGGGATTTTCTATCTAAGACGACGTTAAAATCGCATTTTTAATTTTAGAAAATTAATTGGGATTTTCTACCGAAGTCGCAAGTCATGTTTTTAAAAGAGCACTGATGATAACTATTTTCTATGGGGAATATGTTATCTCAACAGAAATTTTCTGTCAAACTTTTGAGTCTTTTCAAACATTGGTCATCATTTCATCCAAAATTCAACCAATGTGGGGCATTCTGCAGACACCAAATTTTGAATCCCTATTGTGCATAAAATTTTAAAATAAAGATTTTGAAAAGAAATAAAAATAATAACGAAAACCGTCAAGTAATGTGGAGCGCGCGCCCCGTCAAAGGCATGCTTCATCCCGGAACGCGAGTTTCATTCCATCGTATGGTTTTCCTTTTTTCGCGTGTTAGTCATACAATTCTGGCTTAGAAATGTAATTTTACGTAAGTCAAAGTCAATAACTACAACCACCGGTTTAATAAAATGATTCGTAGTATAATCATGCTCGTCTTTACTAATTTGACGAGTTTTCGTTAATAGTTTTAAGTTAGTTTTTTCGAAAAACAGAAAAACAAGTCGCAATTAGGCACCGAGATTTTAATCGTCTCCCATAACCGATAGTTATCAGTTTTCTTTATGGTTAAGTCATTGTTCATTGGATAAAGAATAAGAATATGTTCTTTAACCACCAATCACATTCTTTTATCCATTAGTTAAGGAATAAGAATCATGAAAAAGAATAAGAATAAGAATCAAATCCAAAGTGTAAGAGCCACGAATCCGAATTTTTTTCGGAAGATTCGAGTTGTGCGCGAAGCGCACAAGGGTTTCCTGTGCCAAACGCATGTTAGTGCGCCTAGCGCAAGGTGTTGTGCCTAGCGCAGGTTCCTGCGTTTGGCGCAGTGGTCTACTCAGCACTTCCTCACTAGTGGAAAAAACCATATCTGTCACTTAGTAACTGCTCCGATTTTTACAAAATCACATCGGAAAATCAAGTACAAAAAAGCTGGGCATAAAATATGATCCGGTCTTGTGAACCGGATCAAATTTTAGAAACCGGTCCGATTTTCTAAAATCTGATCCGGTTCACAAGACCGGATCAGATTTTCGTTATTTTTTTTATAAAAAAAATGCCCGTGTAGTCCAAGTTCCTCATGGCCCGTTTTTTCCCATTCATTACCCTAACAAACCCCAGCCCACTCCTCTCACACGCTCACCCCATCCCCCCTAACAAACTCATACTCCTCTGATCCTTTCCTCTCTCATAACCCTAAATTCTCCTCTCTCTCTTCTCCCTCTCCCTCCCCACCTCCTACACAACCGCCATGTCTCGCACCTGCCGCAACCTCAACTACTTCCGCTTCAACTACTCCTTAATCATCCTTATCATCCTCTTCCTTAGCCTTTTATGGCACCCCTTTTCCATGATCGTCATCCTCCCAACTCAGACGAACGGCGCCCCTAACTCATCGCTCGTCGATCTCACTCGTCTCCATCAACGCCGATCGCTGCTAAAAATCGTCTCACCTTCAGCGCCGATCAGTGTTCGTTGCGATTTCGTCTCCATCAGCGCCGATCGCTGCTAACACTAGCCTCTCCGTCGCGATTTCGTCTCCTCTCTCAATATTAGTTGCTCGTGATTCAAGATATGAGGTTTTTCGTTTTTTAATCTAGTTGTAATTTCATATCTCGTTGTAATTTTTTTGGTTTTTCCAATTTTTTCAGATATGAAGTCCTCTATTTATTTTCGCTTTTTTCTTTACGTTTTTCTATTTTCGTTTTTAGGGATAGTTCGTTTTCTTAATTTTGTTTATATTTTAGTTTATTTTCGGTGTATATTTAATTGCAGATTTTGTATATTTTAGTTTGTAATTCCAGTTCTATTCTTAGTTTCGTTTTTTATTTTTGTTTTTTATTTTTTGTTCTTTTATTTTGGTTTGTTTGTTTTCTTAATTTTTGTGTATTATTTTAGTTTAAAATTAAGGCTATTTTCGTTTTTAGGGTTTGTTTGCAATTTCGTTTTAGTTTGGGATTTTGATCTTTAGTGGAACTGGGTGATGGGGTTATATTTGATTTGGGTTTTTGTGTTTTTTATTATTAATTTTGTCTTAGTGAGACGTAGTTAATGTGATTTTGTCTTATTAATTTGGGTTATACTTGGTTGAAGGCAGTGAGACGTATGCAGCCTGCAGGTCTGCACATTTTTTTTGACCTAAATTTCAACAAACTGCTGCGGTTTTTTGTAAAACCGCATCAGTCAAAAAACCGCAGCAGTAGATAATTTACTGATCCGGTCCAAAACCGGATCAATAAATATTTTGGATCTGCTGCGAGCCTATCCGATGCGGGCCAAAATCGAATCAGTAAGCCCAGTTTTGACCGCATCAGATGGGCTTTTTTCCACTAGTGCCTTGATGTTTTTCGATGCATTTCTACGTATTAGAATGTATTGAAATTCGGATTTTGCTTCATTAGGGTAAAATTCAAAATCAAATCTAAAGAGAATAAGAATATTGACATTTCCCATAAATTTGATGATGTAGGAAGATTTGAGAGGATTTAGTGATGTCATTAAGTTGATGTCATTAGTCTGATGTCATTAAGATAATTTAGTTTGATAAAAATCAGATTTTTGGGTGAAAAATATGATTTTCTACCTTATTCAAACCCTAATTCACCACCTCATTTCCCAATAAATACCCCCTATTTTGTTTTACTTCAACACACAACAATTTCACATAACCACAACCTAACTCCACTACTTCTCACAACTAATCTCAATACTACTCTCCTCCTCCTTAATTCCTTCCTCTAAAAAATCTCATTCAAGAAAAAGAAAGCAAAAGTTAGGGAAGTAATTAGTAAGTAAAGAAGTTAATCAAAAGAAAAACACCAAAAAAAAGGGTTTAAGTTAGTAATTAAGTGGATTTAGAAACTAACTTAGAAATTAAGAAAATAGCAAAAAAATGTAAAAAAAAAAATTACAAAAAGTAAGTGCATCATGCATTGAGTTAGCAAGATAAAGTTAAAGTTCTTGTTATTTTTCTTAATTATCTTCTTAATCACATACTAACTTTTTCTTTGTTTCCGCTTATCCTTTTGTAATTTTTGGAGTGATTTGGGTATGTGGAAGTCCTAATAGGTTCCCAACCTTAAATCACCCCACCTTGAATAGTCAACTCTAATGGGGAGACTCTTAGGAAATATTTGCAAATTATGTGATTTTTCTGTCTTTTGAATAGCCATGATTACTTTAAAATGGAAAATAACGCATTTAGTAAGAGCCCGTTCTGTTGAACGGAAGAGGAGACGAGTTCCAGACGTTCGCACCTCTTAACCTAAACCCCGAACACTATCTCATGGTATGAAAGACCAAATTTCCAAAAGCCTTATCCATATGAAGTCATCATCGTTTTAAATGATATTTCTTGAAATTGATTTTAAAATAATTTATTAAATAATCTGTCCCTATTTAGATATTAATAGGGTGGCGACTTCAAAGTTTTCTAAAACTCATAGTCCAATGAGAGACTTTTGTAGGATTCTGACCGTCAATTAAGACAGTAAAAAATAGGGTACCACAGGTACAGGTAGAGGAGAGGAGTGGTCAAAGAGGGAGGAGGGTGGACGGTGATGGTGGTCGAAGGGTGGAAGGAGAATGGAGGAAGAAAGTTATGCACAAAGAGAGAGAAAAGGGTAAAATAGGTTTACTTAGTGATTAATTCGAGATAAGGAGCTAATAAGGGATTAATGATTAACAAAGTTAACAACCATTGGTCAATCATTAAGAACATTTTGATATTGAGAGGTATATCGTGAATTCTGAAAAGTGCAAGTTCATATGGTGAATAAAAAAATTGTCAAGGGTACATGGTGAGAAAATCGAGGTTGACAAGGTGGTTTATTTCAAAAGATTATACTATATGAGGCGGTGAAAGTTAATAACCTTAAAAATGGTCCTCCCTCCATGTGAAAATTCACATTATCTTCCTTATTCAAATAAACTAAAAGAAAAATAAAGAAAAAGAAAACATATTTAATATAGAGCCTTTTTCATAGAGCAGGGAAGGGTGATTTCATTGAATAAAAATCATAATGCTTCCAATCATCCCTAATTGGACCCAAAATCTCAATGCTAGTCTTAAGCACCCATGTACTATGCCATCGTTTCTAATTAGCTGTTGTGTAATTTCAAATGTCTTGCATCGTTCCATATGCTCAAATAATAACAGATTACTTTCTTTGTATAAAGGTTTACGAAAAACATAAATGTTACAACTATTGTGAAATTTCTCTACATGGAATATAAGTAAACATACAAAGCACTAAGTCTAATTAAAAGTTTTGATGGAGAATGCAATAGGCAGAAGGAAAAAACAACTAGAACTTCATGTCTTATGTCCAGAATATTGTCATTAGTGAGTGGTATGTGTGAACAATTAGGAAAAAAATTTGAAAATGATGCAATCTAGGAATTTTTTTAAAGCATATATTATCTAGGAAACTGGTTCAGTATTATCCTTACAATTGCTTAGCTTCCCAACAGAAAAAATCATAAAACAGGAAGCTTTGTCATTTATATCATGAAATACGTCAGTGAATCAGTATACATGAGAAACTTTGTTCCCGTCAAAATTTTTTAAGCCAATTTCATTAATGCTCTTTCACAGTGCCCCTAATGAAGCCTACACAAAAACTCCCTCGGCCGCCGGGATTTGGTGAGGTAAAGTCAGGGAAGACGTTACCAACTGAGATAATTCTCACCCTTGCATAAATGAGAAACTACAGTAAGCTCACTAAGTATTCAAGCTTAAATGAAGCTAACAAAAGAACATGGCACACAAAGAGACAACTTCCAGATGAAACTCGTCTCCACTAATCAGAAAAACCTGTAATTTTTCTTTTTCCAGCTATTGTGATTGCATTTTGGAATCCGTCTTCATCGTTAGCAAACTGAACAGCTGTTCGCGCCCTTAATTCCTCAAAAGTTTCACCTTATTTTGCTCTTTCTAGGACCTACAAGTAAAATTGGTTAAGAAAATGCAGAACAAAAATCCTAACCTCTTGTCAGCCCACAACTACATGTATGATGTACCCAATCTGGCCAAAAACAGTGAAGAAAATGTCGAAAATTATACTCCCTCCGTCACACATAGTTTTAGATGATAAGTTGTTGTTTGATTATCAATTGTTATTTTATTGAAAAGTTAGATGTGATAGGATTTAGTAGGTAGTATGAGTAGTATGATTTTATTTTAAGGAGAGAGAGTGTGGGTCATTGTTAGAGTTGATAGGTATTAGGAGTGGTATTATTTTATTTGGACGAGAGAGACAGAGAGTGCAGGCCAATGGTTGAAAAGTAAAAGGATTAAAATAATAGTGGGTCATATCCAAAAATAGAAGTGTAAAGAGTATTATGAACAGATGAAGAAGGAAAGCGTAAAGATTATTATGAGACAGAGGGAGTATATCCTATTCTCGATTACAATTCACAGTATCATAGCATAAGTACAATTTCATTTATATGGTAAAAAGAAAATCCAACAAGACCAACTCCTCTCTTAGGTCAACCCATTACATTTTAGAAAGTCATTCCCTAGTGGGGTTTAATGACCCTATGCCCTCAATATCTTGAAGAACATCCCTGACCCTTGCCACTAGGCCATGTTTAGGGCTGGCAATGGATCGGAGATGGATTGGGTGGACCTCAATCCGCCCCATCACCCGTGAACCAAATCCCCATCCACACCATCCATCACCCGCCAAAAGTTTCATCCATATCCGCCGCATCCGTCAACCGCGGGTGGAGCGGGTGGGAAATGGATAATACTAAAAAAAATTGTTTGTGTACTTAACAATTTATAAAAATCAATAATTGAAAATGTAGGTATCGATTAACAGCAAAGCGACTAAATATCAATTCTGAATTCTTACTCCATTCCAAAATTTAATAATAATAATAATAATAATAATAATAATATATAGTAATATACTTCCTCCGTTCCAAAATAAGTGAAACACTTGTCTCAAAAAGCTCTCACATAAATGAGAGAAGTGTTTCACTTATGTTGGAACGGAGGAAGTATATATTTATATCTATTAGTATTTATTAATATATTATATATATATGAGATGGGTGAATGGATGGAGCGGGTGATGGGTCAAAAAAATCTCACCCATCTCCGACCCGCCCCGCCACCCGTCCGTCACCCGCCTCATTTCTGGTTTTCTGAATATGTAAGTGGTACCCAAACCTGTTACCCTACTTAGTACTGTTCTGAATATTAAAGCAACTTGTTCCATATTCAAAACGCTACTATTTCAGTACACTTAAGAAGAACACAAACAATTCCACTAGAAATATCATACGCAAACATTACATGAAGACCAAAGATGAGACAATTAAAGAATACTAAACTATTTTCATGCATTTCAATCCTTGATGCTTCACTTGAATCAACAATGAAGAACTCAGTCTTTTCCTCGAACAACTCCGAGAGGGCTTTTGACTGTTTCTTTTAACAGTCAGGAATAGTTGGACACTCAGCTGTTTCCTAACAGCCTAGAACCACCTATAATAACAACTGTTCCCTGTAGCTGTTTGTCATCATTCAAAACCTAGGGGACTAAACAAATTCCCTCTTTTTGATGATGACAAACTCTTTGAAGTTTCCCGCAACCAACAAGTTAGTAAATACAGATAACTTCAACCAAAGCTCTCAAATGACTCATTGAGGGAACTTTCTTGACACAAGACTCACACGGTGAAACAGTTAACTATTTTAATCGTTTCCTCATACTCTCTTTTAAAAAAAAAAAATTAAATACACAACTATACTAAGACTGACTCAATCTACACTAGTAGAAAAATGATAATTTGTGTCTGCTTATTTGCGTCGTATGAATGAAGAAGTTACGCAATGATTATAATCAACGTCTGATGCAAATACCCACAACAATTGAATAGCAAGAGGATTTGCGTCGGATGGTTCTAGACATCCAACGCACATTACTAAAGCATATTTGCGTCGAAAGCGCCTATTGTGCGATGCAAATCATTGTATCAGGCGATTTGCGTCGGACACAGAGGCCCATCCGACGCAGATGAGTTAGGCGAATAAGAATGACTCAGTCGTTTCTCTTCACCTTCTCTAACCTAGATATCTCTCAACTTCGCCTCTCATCTGTTTCAACTCGGATTTCAACTCTCATCTCTCTCACCATTCTCTCATCGGTTTGCATCTCCTTGAAACCTCCGGCGTCGTTCTCTCACCGGTTCGCATCTCATCAACTCGCTTTCACCTGTTTGCCGCTGAGTTCATTAGGGTTTTGGGTGAGTTCTAGTGGTGTGCATCTTTCTCGAACAACTTGATGTCGTCGTTAAATCTGAAGATGAACCAGTTGAGTCTCTCTCCTCTACTCGCTTTCCAGCTCAACTCTCGGCCCTCTGCTCTACTGCGCCACCCCAGCCCGCTGCCCCTGCCACTGCCTCCCTACCCAGCCACACTGCAGCTGCAACCCCATCTTCTACTTTCCCTTGTTCGTGCCCTGCTTCTAGATGAACTAGGGAAAGTCCATCTTTTTTTATTTTTAGATTGGAATTAGTTCCTATTTTTGTACTTGAATTTCATTAATTTAAAGTGAGCATATGGTGATAAGTGATTTTTTTTAATAAATTAATCATTTATCATGTTCAATTTAAGGTTTTAATTATGAATGTTATTTTTATTTTGCTATTAGATAACAAACATCAAAATTTGGTGATTGTGATGGACTAAGCACCATGGGTCATTGTACAGATGGTGATCGGTTTTTATTTATTTATTTTGGAAAAGGTATTTATGTCGGATGTGTGTTACTAATCCACGCAAATCAGCCTTCCAAAGTCAACCTAAATTAGCCCTTTCAACCCCTTTTGCGTCGCATAGAAGACCCTATGTAATACCCCTCATGAATTCTTTAAAGGGATTTAGCAGGCTACACATTCCAACAAGATGCATCTTTCTTTTAGGGAGCTTAATTCCTTTGTTACTCCACAGTTAAGCGTGCTTGGTTGGGAGTAGTCCAGGGATGGGTGACCTCCTGGGAAGTTTCTCAGGGTGCGCATAAGTGAGGACAAAATGTGCCGAAAGAACTTGTGTTGGTTACTGAGGACAGTTGTTCGCCCTGGATGCGCATTAAACTCGAGTCTTGTAACTAGGATTACTAATGTCTTAGGCTTCAAGAAAAGTTCTTAGCGAGAGTTACTTGCGTAGGAAAAATAACCCCGGGAATTTTTTTTTTCAAGTTGTGCTATTTGCTTCTTACGTGTGATTTATTAACTAATATTTATTCCTTTTTGTAGTATGCCTCCCCGTCGTACACTTGATGCACGAAAGGAAACGACTCACCGGAGACGCCAGGCGTTAGAAAATGCCATCATCGCTTTGGCAAACCATATTAATGCTCCTGCTGGTGGGCAATCAGTCTTTGATAGGTTTGATCGTCATAGGTCGCCGACCTATAAGGGTGCTTCTGATCCTGTTATTTTAGAGAGTTGGCTCCGAGAGATGGAAAAACCGTTCGCAACCACTGGGTGTCCTGCTGTAGAAATGGTCCCTATAGGTACCTATTATCTGAAAATGGAGGCGGATTAAGCGGTGGAGCACGATTCGTGCGAGTTGCATGGCTACACTAGATTTGGTTGGGCACTAGTGGAAAAAATGTTATATGTCAAAACACAACATATCCGTTTTTTTAAACCGGATCAATAAATCGTCAAATTTTTGGGGCTCAAAGCTGGGTTGAGTTACTGATCCGGTTCACCAAACCGGATCAGCTACTGGCCCAAGAATACAAAGGCCCAGCGAAGCGTGAGAGGAGGCGAGAGGAAGCCCAAATAATCCGCCACTTCTCTCTATTACTAACCCCTCCTCACTCCTCTTCTCTCTCCTCACTCAAACCTAATCCCTCCTCACCTTCCTCCCTCATCCCTATTAAATCCCTCCCAACAGCAACAGCAAATCGGGTCGTGCTTTCTTCATAATTCAGATCTTCTCTCATCGTTTTTCGCTTCGTCACTTCATAATTCAGTTCTACTCTCTTCGTTTTTTGCGCAAATCGGGTCGTGTTTTCTTCATCTTCAATTTGGTTTTCATCGGGTGGTGCTTTCTTCATCTTCTCTATTCGTTTTTCGCTTCATAATTCAGATCTACCACCTACGCTCGCCATTTGAAGAACTCCACTCGTCGTTCATCAACTTTCCTTCATCCAAATCGAATAACGGTTTTTTTTAGGTTCTGATTTTTGGATTTTAATTTTGGTTGTTTTTTTCAGTTTATTTGGACCTAGGACTTGAGTGTTTTGCCTAGCTCCTTTTTTCGTTTTCAATTTTATGTATAATTTAGTTATTTAATTTCCATTTTTGCTTTAATTTTTTCATTTTTTTTTACTATATTATATATTTTCCATTTTTGCTTGAGTTTGGTTATATTTTATTATAAGTTTTATAGTAGTTAATTTTTCTCCCCTCTCTTATGTTTTTTTTGTTAATTTTGGTTTCGTTAATTATGTAAAATTATTGATAATTGTTCATCTATGTATTTTATTATAAGTTTGGTTATTTGTTAATTTTGCTTAAGTTTGATAATTTTGGTTTCGTTATTTATTATAAGTTTTGTATTAGTTAATTTTTCTCCCTTCTCTTATAATTTAGTTTGGTTATATTTTATTATAAGTTCGGTGACATGTAAAATTATTTTTTTTATGTATTGTATTATATAATTTCCATTTTTTCTCTGGTTTCGTTATTTATGTAAAATTGTTGATAATTGTTCATCTATGTATAATTGCGTATGTTCTGATTGTGTAATTTTTTATGCAAATATTATTTTTATCTCATCTTTGTTGTTTTATTTATATTTAATATTGATTGTTAAAAATTGGAAACCGACAACCAAAGCTACAAGTCACAGTACTGTCACTGCTTTGTATGTAGTGCTTTTTTTTTTAATATTCAAAGCTACTTAGCTGATCCGGTCATGTCACAGAACCGGATCAGTTAAGTCACTTAACTGATCCGGTTCTGTGCCATGACCGGATCAGTTAATTCCTAACTTATCCGGTTTAGGACCGGATCAATTAATTTGTACAAGCTGCTGCGAGTCCACCCGATCCGGACCAAAACGGGATTGATAAGCGCAGTTTTTGACCGGATCAAATGGGCTTTTTTCCACTAGTGAGAGGTTCTACCCAGATGAGCTTCGTTGGCGGAAACAGGAGGAGTTCCTCTCATTATCTTAGGGGGCATTGAGCATTCAGGAGTACACGGACAAGTTTACTGAGTTGTCCAGTTTTACTACTACTGTTGAACCGACGGAGGCTGAGAGGGTGAAAAGGTACATAAAGAGAATGGATCCGAAGGTTAGGACCCATGTGCTGAGTTCAGGAGCCTCTACATTTAAGGGGGCATACGTGATCACATTGAGTATTCATGCTTCCATCAAGGAAGAAGAGGCCGCTAAGGTTGTCGCTGTGAAAAAGCCCGATGTGTCCTTCGTCCAGAGTCCAGCAAAAAGGCCGAGGTATGAGTCTAGTAGTCGTGGGGTCTACCAGTAGGGTTCTGGTTATCGTCAGGGTTATGATGCGACTAAGTTTCGTCGGTGTAAGAAGGCGATTCATTCGGGCAAGAACTGTGATGGCACTACGATCACTTGCTACTATTGTAGTGAGGTTGGGCATAAGTCATTACAGTGCCCTAAGAACCCGAGTGCTACATCATCTTCTAATGGTCCTACTCAGCCAGTTGGTTATTCTGTTCCTCCTAAGAACATAATATATGTGATGACTCAGGCAGAGGCAGATGTTCATCC
This sequence comes from Beta corolliflora, assembly GCA_947648045.1. Taxonomy (NCBI): domain Eukaryota; kingdom Viridiplantae; phylum Streptophyta; class Magnoliopsida; order Caryophyllales; family Amaranthaceae; genus Beta; species Beta corolliflora. The sequence goes on from CANSZD010004116.1 coordinate 77,742, forward strand.
AGACGTGATTACTGGTACTTTTCTTATTAATAATGTATCTGCTTATGTTTTATTTGATACTGGTGCCTCTGTGTCTGTTGTGTCTAGTGCTTTTGTAAGAAAAGCTAATTTGACCTCTAGTTCCCCATGAGGTGTCTCATATCTATTGCATCTGGAGAGAGTTATCCTTAAGGAGTCTGATTTGTCCGAGTTTGATGCAATTATGGGTGTAGATTGGTTGTTCAAGTATCATGCTAGCATCCATTGTCGTGATTAGAAGATTTCACTCCGTGGTCCCAAAGGTAATCGGATTTCCTATTCGGGAATCATAGTGAAGAAAGGAGTGAAAATTGTATCTGCTTTGAAAATGAGAAGAATGCGGCGGAAGGGTGATGAGATATTTTTGTGTATGGTGAAGGATCTAACTCTTCAAGAGCAACTTGAGGGTATTCCTGTACTCCGTGAGTATCCGGACGTTTTTCATAAAGAGCTACCAGGTATTCCTCCAGAAAGGGATGTTGAGTTTGGTATAGATCTTGCTCCTGGTACTGCACCTATTTCTAAGGCTCCTTATAGAATGGCGCCTCCTGAATTGCAAGAATTGAAAACGCAATTGCAAGAGTTGATTGATAAGGGATTTATAAGGCCTAGTGTCTCGCCTTGGGGTGCTCTTGTTCTGTTTGTCAAGGAAAAATATGGGAGTATGCGCTTGTGTATCAATTACCGTGAATTGAATAAAGTAACGATCAAGAACAAATACCCGTTGCCTCAAATTGAAGATTTGTTCGATCAGTTGAAGGGTGATGGGGTCTTCTCCAAAATTGATTTGAGGTCTGGTTATCATCAGATTCCTGTGAAGAAGGATGATATCCCTATGATTGCATTCCGAACGAGGTATGGGCACTATGAGTTCGAAGTGATGCCTTTTGGTCTCACGAATGCTCGTGCGGTGTTTATGGATCAAATGAACTGTTCATTCCATGAATATTTGGATTCTTGTGTTGTTGTCTTTATTGACGACATCTTGGTGTATTCTAAGGATGAGGGTGAGCATGAGAATAATCTGAGGCTGATTTTGGATGTCCTGAGGAAGCAAAAATGGTTCGCCAAGTTGTCCAAATGTGAGTTCTAGTTGAAAGAGGTCGTGTTTCTTGGCCATGTGATTAGTAAAGAAGGGGTAAAAGTTGATCCTTCCAAGATCAAGGCTCTAGTTGAATGGGAGATTCCGAAGAATGTGTCTGAGGTTTGAAGTTTCCTAGGCCTTTCTGGTTACTATCGGCATTTTGTCAAGGATTTCTCCAAAGTTGGTCAACCTTTGACCAAGTTGATGAGGAAGGAGTGTAAGTTCTTGTGGTCTGAAGATTGCAAAAAGGCTTTCCAAGCGTTGAAGAAAAGTATCACATCTGCTCCAGTTCTTACTTTACCGTCTGAAGGGGTAGAGTATGAGGTGTATAGTGATGCGTCGAAAAATGGTCTGGGATGTGTTTTGATGCAGCAAGGTAAGTTAGTTGCTTATGCTTCTAGGCAATTGAAGGTTCACGAAAGGAACTACCCGACTCATGATCTTGAGTTAGCAGCGGTGGTATTTGCACTAAAGATCTGGCGAAACTATTTGTATGGTGTTCCATGTAAGGTGTATACCGACCATAAAAGTTTGAAATACATCTTCACTCAGCGTGATTTGGACCTAAGGCAGCGTCGATGGTTGGAGCTTATTAAAGATTATGAGTTGACCCAGGAGTACCAAGAGGGTAAGGCTAATAAGGTGGCAGATGCTCTGAGTCGAAAGACAAAACACTTTCTTCTCTTCCATGATTTTACCTAAGGATTTGTGTGATGAGTTCCGAAAGCTTGATATTGAGGTGGTGCCTCAAGGTTCTGTTAAGGCATTATTGGGTTCTATGAGTGCCGAGCTAGAGTTATTCTAAGAATTGAGAAGCAAGCAAAGAGATGACCCGAAGCTCGAGAAGATTGGTGAAGCTAAAGGGCAAGGTCGAGCTGAGAATTTTAAGATTTGTGCTGATGGTAGTTTGAGATTCATGGGGCGCTGGGGAACTCAAGAGGAAGATTCTCGAGGAGGCTCATAACACTCCCTATTCTGTCCATCCTGGGGGTGATAAGCTTTACAAGGATCTCAAGGTTAATTTCTGGAGGCCTTGTATGAAAAAGAAGATTGTTGAATTTGTGGCTAAGTGCCTAGTTTGTCAGAAAGTGAAGATTGAGCGTCAAAGGACTGGTGGCTTGCTACAACCATTGCCTATTATTGCATCGAGAGTTTGGCCATTCTTAGATACACGCAGTAGGGAACGTAAGCCCATAAGTTGTCTGGAGATTACGATCTGACAAACCTTAGGAAGTGGGTTGCGATCCACTGGCATTCTGCTCTTTCTCAAAACCAATTATATTATTTTGTTTAATTATTTTGGAGGCTTATGCTATGGATCTTGTATGCTTATCTTAAGTTCATTATTGTTGATTTACTTTATTTAAGCATGTTAAACTGTTAGTTGTTGTTTGGTCTGTTATTTTGTTCGGTTTGTTATTTTATGTTGATTGAGACTTATTTATTAATGCTTGATAACTGCTATGTGGATCCTAATTGAGCTGGGAGAGCTGTTAGTTACTCCCCACTGATTGTGGATGTTTGTTGATATATTTTGCACTTTAATATGTTGCCGTCTGGTTTTATGTCATGGGTTATGAGAGATCCCGATGAGCTTAGTTAGGAGGATTACTTATTTCTTTTGTTTGCTTTATTTATGGGATTTTGAGATCATGTTATCTCGTTTTCGATACTTTTGGATTAATGTTCTTTGGGATTTATTTTGATCTTGTTTTAGATTTTATTTGAAATTTAGAGTGACACTGTCCGTCTTGACGATATTTCCGCTATCGTCTACTACTTAATAAATCTCTCTATTTTGTTTATTCATTGCTTGTGAATGGACGGAGTGTTACAGTTGGTATCAGAGCAACCCTATGACCACGTACTGATCGTGTGGATAATTAATCCAAGGTTAGTCGCCTAGCGGGGGGAGGATTTTGGGCTATATCACCGGCTGCGTGTCGAATATGTGATTAGTTTCCAGGCTGGGGCGACCCACAGGCCATATGCCGAATATGTGGAGTTCTCAGGCGTAACGAGGGCGTTGCTGTCCTCAAGTGGTGGTGTATGTAATACACCTCATGATTGCTATAAAGGGATTTAGCAGGCTACTCATTCTAATAAGATGCATCTTTATTTTAGGGAGCTTATTTTCGTAGTTACTCCACAGTTAAGTGTGCTTGGCTGGGAGTAGTCCAGGGATGGGTGACCTCTTGGGAATTTTCTCAAGGTGCGTATGAGTGAGGATAAAATGCGCCGGAAGAACTTGTGTTGGTTATTAAGGACAGTTGTTGGCCCTGGATCGGATGCGCATTGGTGACGATAGACTCGACTCCGGATGGGTCGGGTGTTACACCCTATCCAACGTAAATAGTAATAAATTTGCATCGCACGAAGAACCGACGCAGATTACTCCTAGTCAGTTTACGTTGCGAGCTTTAGCATCGCACCTAGATCCGACGCAAATAAGCCCATGAGAATCGACACAAATCGATGTTTCTCTACTAATGCTATACTATACTTAGGCGCTTCAACTTCAAACCTCATTTTCCTCTTTTTGGCATCATTAAAAAGTATTCAGAGACAAATCCATTGCACATAAGTTATCGCCTAATTCAAAAAAAGTAGAATCAGCAACCAATTAAGTCAGCATGCTGCAAGAAATCAAGTTAGTCACTCAACTCATAATCCATAACCAAACACAAACTATCTAAATACAAACCAGTAAAGTAAAATAAGAACCCAAATTACATAAGAGAATGTTTTGTAATATGGGGGGGAAAGTAGTAACGTAAAAGCAGTTTATTAGAATGGGGTGAGGGAAACAGCTGGAGATAGCAATCACTCCTCGTCATCCTCTTCTTCCTCTCCTTCTTCCTCTCCATCAGAGGCATCATCATCATCATCTTGGTTGGAGGAGGAATGTGAGGAACTACACCTTCTTCATCTTCCTCATCATCATCATCTTGATCATCAGACATAGGATCAGCAGGAAGAAGGGCATCAACTGGGAGACGGGGATCGGTTGAACCCAAAGCAGCACCCTTAGCACCGGGGAAGTTGAGCTTTTACCTCTGGAAGGGATAGAACCAGCAACTCAGTCTTGGCCAACTTCTTCTCAGGCTTTGCGACTGTAGACATGTAGGATTTGGACATACCCTCAATCAGCTTATACATTTTATCCTAAGTCTTCTCCTGGTTGTCGAACCCTTCAATCAAAGCAACATCTATGTTGGTGCCCCCTATCTTTCTCTTCTTCTTATCCGGCTTCTTCTTCTCAGTTGGTACTCTAAACTCCTTGAACTTCAGCATAGCTGAGGAAACATCTAACCCTTTGTGCCCTAATATTTTCTTGGGTACTGTTTCCCCCATTAAGAGGAATCTTCTGCTTATTAAGCAAGAGGGTGTGGATGGAACCATAGGCCAGGGCATGTGAGAGGAGGAACATCAGTTCATGATGTGATCAATTATGATAGCAGGGAGATTGATTTTGATCTTTTTCATCATTAAGTAAATCAAGACCATCTCCATTATACGAACTGTTCCCCTACCCTGAGCCCTAGGAATTAACACTTTGTTGCAAATTGAGTGGATGACCAACATAATGGGTTCACACAAATTAGTAGATTGGTAAATAGCCTTCTTGGAATAGGGAACAGCAAAAAAAAACTTATAAATTTCCTCAGCCTTTACCCCATCAATAATAGGCCTACCATCCCTATCAAACCAATCTCTAGGAGCATTAAGCAAAGAAACAGACAAAGAGACCTCACTCCCAAAAACAGTAGATCCCAAAGACATATCAGGTAATTGCTTCAAATTCACATAAAATTCTCTAATAGGATCCACAAACGCATTCTTAACATCCTTAAACAAAGGCATCCAACCTTGAAATTCCAACAAATCACGAACATCAGATAAAGTAGGAATATCAAAATAACCATCTTCTAAAGAACATCTAGACAACACACTTCTCTCAACAATAGGAGTAGAACTAGTAGAACAGGAGTTTCAACACATTTACCTTTTGCAGTGCGAGGAGGTCAAGTTGTTACCCCTTTCCTCTTGGTTCCCCTAGTGGAACCAGCAGATTGATCCTCATAAACTTCTTCTATTTCCTTCTTCATAGCAAATCTGGTCACTCTCCTTCCTCTTACCCTAGTAGAGGCAGATTGAGACCCTTCCTTGTGGCCAGTAACCACTAGATCTTCTTCCTCCTTTTGTTCCTTCTCAATAGGAACTTCAACAGTCAAATCATCAAAAGCTTTTTCAATAGTACCAGTAACATAATCCTTCTTATGTTCCCCCTCAGGAACAACTTCACCCTCAGTAGAAATTAGGTAATGGGGAACAACAAAGGTGGTTGGGTTTTCAGTTGAGGAAGAAGTTAAGGGTTTGGCGGTTGAAGGAGTGGGAGTGGGTTCATGAGTGGAAAGATGGGTAGGAGATGAAGTTATGGATTGAGGTGGTTATTGTGGAGGTGGCTGATTTTGTGGTGGTGGAGGTTGATTTTGTGGAGTAGTGGTGGTTGGTGTTTGAGTGATGGAGGGAGGATTATCGGAAATTATGGTGGAGGATGGAGTTTTTCGGGTTGAGTGACAGAGGGAGTTTTCTTTGGAGATGAAGGCTTTTTAGAGGAGCTCTTTGATTTTCCACCCCTTCTTTTTGAACCAACGAAAGATTTATTCCCCATTGTAGAGAAACACATTGAGCTTCGGAGAAAGCGATTTTAGAGAGAGAGAGATTGCTCGAGTGTGACTTAAAGTGATTGCATAGAAAATGGGGATAATTATAATATATACACATGAGAGATTAAATTAGGGAAGAGAATGAGTTGAGATTTTAAAAAAGCAATTTAAATTTTCGGATGTAATCATAACTTCCGATAAATACCTCAACTGCCGAAAAATAAGGCATGTACAAGATATGTAGAATTAACGTGCCTTTTTGAGGAAAGATAACTGCACCTAAATATTTCAACTTGAAGAAGATAAAATATTCATTTAATTTTCGATAAGAATTAACTTCCCAAAAACATATATGTGCATTACTGCTGTTCTTCTTAGTTGTTTCGTACAAGAAACACTTGCACCTGGTTCTGGCAACTTAGCATGATTTCACCTTTATTCAAGCAACGATTCTTTCTAATATTGAGAGAGATATAGAAAACATCTACATGACATCCTGAAGAATTATGTAAAGATAAATGTATGCAATTTCACATCAAAGAGTACTAATCTAACCATCGGGGGAATCAGCTGAAGCCAATTAACCTAAACCTAATAACTCTTAAATAAAACTGACACTTGTTAAAACTTAATTAAACATAATAAGACTCTTAACTTGCAAAAAGGCTCTCTACACAAAGGTTATTGTGAAAATATCAGCTTTTTGATGTTCACTTTAACAAAACAATAATTAGACCAAGCCTTTCTCAACATATCTCTAAGAAAATGATGTCATATCTCAATGTGCTTGGTTTTAGAGTGCTAACACTAGTGGAAAAAATGCTATATGTCACAACACAACCGCTGTGGTCCTTAAGATAACCGAATCGGTAAATTCTCGAAATTTTGGGTGGGAAACTTGGGAGTACAAACTATTGCGGTTCTTAGAGAACCGCAACGGTTAACAGAAAACCGATCTGGTTTTCTAATGACCGTTTCGGTTGTCTTAACCGCAGCGGTTTATCTTAATTTTTTTTAACACCCGCGTTTTCATTTCTACAATTCGAACACCCTAGTCCCAACTGCGAGCCATTTTCTTTTCTCGCTCTACGCTTCGTCCCTTCCCTCTTCCCCCCTAATATCCCCCCTTCCCTCTCTTATCCTCTCTCTTCAGCGAAATCTAAAGGATTTTCACGAAATTCGAAGCTGACGGTTAAAATGGAGATCCTGAAGCCGATGAAAATGGTCCTACTGAAGTTGAGACAACACGGTGAACTACTCTCCCTCACGAACAACAGTGCCGCATCCTGCCGCCACTGCTGAAGATCCAATTTTTCAAGCCTTCTCTCACGAACAGCAGGAGAGAGAAGAGTTCGTCGAAGTCGTTAGATTTGAAGGTAACCCTAATTCTTGATTTCTCTCTCCTTGTTCTCAAATCTGAAGGTAACACTGACTTTATGTTAGTGCCTTTTTTTAGGTTTTGCGAATTAATTCTTCATTTTTTTTCTTTAATTCGCAAATATCAGTTTGCCTTACTTGACTTTCGGTTAGTGCGTCTATTTTAGGTTTCGTGAATTGTTTCTTATAAACTTCTATGATTTTTTGTCGTGAAGTAGTCAATCCAATTTATGAAGTATTAGGGATTTCGATGTTTGATTTCGAAGATGGCTGATTTTTCAATGGTTTACTGGAGTTTGTGGGAATTTGAGTGAATTTTGATTCTGATGCTCGAATTCCGCAAATATTCATTGATTTTTGGTTATTTAATTGGTATATAGGGAATAATCATAAAAAATAACGTTGAACATATATGTAAAATGGATTTCAAATATAGTTTGTCGAAACATTAATACTACACATCATACACCCGACTTTGAACGGCGTAAGAAACAGCTTAATAGTCAACAACCATAACTTGCTTTAACACCCATCTGATTCTTTACAATCAGTTGCATCATCCTCTAACTAGATTAAAGTCATAAAAGTCCATGATGAGTCAACCACCAGTTTATATTCTTCCGCATGACAATGTAGAGAAGGGTCAATTTCTTGCAAAATTTAGAGTTGGAGTTGGGTAGAGCTAACTACTTGTTGATGGTTTTTTTTTTATGAATATGTTGATCATGAATTTCTATTACCCTTGTCTTCATTGTTTGCTACCAATTGAGAAAATGCATTTGTTTGTTGTGATTTATATCTTTGTTATTATATGTATGGTGGTGGTGTATGAATAGATTGATACAATACTTTTTTTCGGCTGTAAGATTAGACTTTGTTCTTCTCACATAAAGTATCCTTTTTAGAACTTATTAATGACTGATGCGCATAATCGAACTTGATTACAATTGTGACTTGAATTTGGTAGCGCTTATCTGAACCCAATATTTTTTTTAAAGTTGAAAAGAACAAGGCCATTACCTTGTTAGTCATCTTTCATTGCTAAGCTGTTAATTATGTCGGGAATAATTCTTGAGCATTGGCAATCTACTTCTTTTCTGGTGCTGATATATTTTAAAATCAATGAGCTTTGAGTACTTTTTTTATTTGTTGGGGGGGGTGAATATGAGGGGTAGGTTCATCATTAGTTTATCACATAGAGTGGCTTCTTACTCCATCACTGTGTAATTTTTCTTCCATGGGATGCTTAATCCAAAGCCTCATTTCATCTTCTAAGTTGTTGTTTTGATGTAGTTGCCCCTATGCATTAATTACTGGTTTAGACTTGTCAAGAATAGACTTTCAGTTTTAGATTTGTTCTCTTGCTTGGATGAACATTTTTCTATGATATTGGTACTACCGACATGTTCATTTACTTCGGTAACTAAAAGAAATCGAAAGTTGGATAGTAATATGGCATTTCCATTACAAACTTAGTAACAATACTCATGATGGTATGCTGAAAGTTTTCTAGATTCAGCGAGATTAAACATATTGCATGAAATGCTATTCCCGAGCATATCACTTTTGAACTAGTCATTATAAGATATAAAATTTTCCGTTCACAAGTTGTAGAAACTTTTGAATGCTATGTTGTTCTTTCTTTCTTCCTTTCGAAAAGTTATAGTGAAGGCTATACTCTATATGATGAGGAGTACATGACCATCAGATTAAATTATTCTCTCACTATCCTGATGATGATTGAGGATTTCAATCTTTAACCATCACAAATCAGAGATTTAGCCATGTGGACATCTTATTGAGGCTTTATTGTTGAGTTTGAAGTTCTGAAATGTCTCTCTCATGAGTTGACGTTATATTGAGATTTCTGTTATGTATTCATTCAATTTAATGCACTTAATGCGAGAAAAGGAGGGTGGCGATGACTAGTTTTATAAGATGGTATTTCAAGGATATCAATGTAAGCTACTTATCACCCGCAAGGTGCAAATGTTTGCGTTTTCTATGTAAATTGTACTAATGTTAAGGTGATATTTGGAAAATACTTATCACCTCATGTTGCTCAATTTCTAATTTAAGCTGTTTGCAATTTGCTTGTATGCAGCATGTTGAATGAATTAAATTTGAAGAAGAAAGGAAGATACTTTCACGATCAGTTTCTTACGAAGGTTTTTATGCTTATTCCTTCATTTTAAACTTCTCTTAGTTGTTCATTATATATGTGATACGTTACCTTTTGGATTTTGGTGATTTAAAAGAGAGAGTCTGATTTTGATTTATTGTGTGATAAACATTTTGCACTATGTGGTCCTTTTTTATCCAAAACACTGTAGTAATGTATCTTCGGTAAACTGCATCAACACCAAATGGTTGTGAATAATCTGACTGTAGACTGTAGTAATATATCTTATGTCTTTGTACTTTTGAATTGGACCATTTGGATTGAGCTTTATATTAAATCCACTTGGTCAAATGTACTTGTGTGGTGGATGGCCTCGAGTTTGTAGATGTGGCTCTTTCCATTGAACTTAGCTTCTTCCTTGAACACATCTCTCTATTCTTCATGCGAGAGAGGCTTGTTCATAGCAAATTGGTTCATGAGACCGATGACAAAGAGCACCATTGCCATTGGATTGAGATCAGGCTTGTTCTGGCGGTGAATGTTAAAATTGTTATACACATGTGTGATCCGTATTATTTAAGCTGCTATAAAAAAATTCTTCTTATAGATGGCATGGATTAATTAAAGCATTGAGTTAGTTACATTAAAGCACATGGGGCTCCCAAGTTTCCATGAGAACAACATAGAAACTAAAGCATTAGTTCCCACAGGGCGTATAAGACTACTTATCAAGTTAGTTGGCCTCTCGTAAGGCAAGTAGGTTTACTTAGTATAAACCATGAAGGGAGGACATCTTTAATTGTTCTTTTTTTTTTAGATTATGAAATCGTTATTGCTTGTTGGTTGTTATATGTGAATGCCAATACAAATCACACCACCTGCTGCCTTTATGTTGCACCAAGAGCTCATACGGTGCACCAGCATAATGTGTGTTGGTAGCGGCCGAGCTCGGCTGCAAAGCACCACCAGTAGCCAAACACATCTATGCTATATCTTTGGTCCGATTATTTGGAGATCACATCGAATTGTTCATTAACTTGTTATTGTTTGTTGTTGGTGCTGTTTTGCAGTGGTTTGTTTTTTGTTAAGGGTGAAAAGTGAGACTGATAGTACCATATTAGAAAATTATTCTTTAGGTTAAGGTATGTTTCGAAACAAAGAATGATACTGAACTATTTTATTTGCTGCAGAAAGCTGTTCTTGAACCTGCATTTCAGGGTCGTGACATGATTGGTCGTGCCAGACCTGGAACAGGGAAGGCACTTGCTTTTGGGATTCCAATCATGGATAAGATTACATGCCACAATGAGAAGAATGGGTATTCATACTTTTCTACTTTAGTTTCTCCTATGGATGGAACTCCGGAGTTTTTCGTTAAAGTAGATTTTGTTTCTGTACTACTGATTATTTGCTATACTTGAGTTCATTTAGATCGCTGCCAAATCTTTTCGCACTACTTTAGTGTGTACGCTTCAAATGTTAGTTTGTTGTTTTGTAGTTCCTTTTTTATGACCATTGATCGAGGAGAATTTTTATTAGAATGCTAAGTTGAGCTACATTGATAGACATTGTAAAGGATTCTTGTGCTTCAATTGAGCATAATATGCTTAATAAAATGAGTATTGATATATATTATTGATTTTGCATTGATTAATAATGAAAAAAAAAATTTGGTTTTTGGGGGTTGTCAACCGCTGCGGTTTTGGGTCAAAACTGCAGCAGTTAACTTGCTTAACTGCTCCGGTTTTCACCCAAAACCGCAGTGGTAAATGATTAACTGATCCGATTTAGGATCGGATCAGTTAATATGTGGGGACTGGTGCGAGTCCAACCGATGCGGCCCAAAACCGGAGCAGTAAGCCCGGTTTTGACCGCAGCGTTTGAACTTTTTAGAAATATTAATAACACTCGTGTTGTCACACATGATAGGAACATTTTCATAGACAACACCAAAATCTTTCAGCTGGTTCCTTATCCACAACAGCTAGGAACAATAAGCCGCAGTAGCTGTATATTCCGATTCAGTTGTGGATAAAGCCATTGAATTTTTCTTTTTAGAGCTCCATGAGATCAGACATGAGCCTTAGAAATGAGCCATACCTGATGTGCTTTTCCTATCGACAAGGAAACCAACATAGTCTGCATCCGTATACTTTACCAGCTCAATAGAAGTACCTTTGGGATACCACAAGCACAAGTCATCTGTTTCCACCAAATACCTAAGTATTCTTCTAACAACCTTTAGATGAGACTCCTTCGGATTGCTCTGAATCCTTGCACACAATCCTACAGAGAACACAATATCTGGTCTACTAGCTGTTAGGGACAAGAGCAAACTAATCATACCTCTATACAGTGTAGCTTCCACATCCTTTCACTTCGAGTCAGTATCAAGTTTTGTGGAAGTGGGAACAGGAGTATCATAAGCTTTACTGTTCTCCAAACCATATTTCTTAAGAAGCTCTCTAAGGTACTTTTGCTGGTGGATCATAATTCCATTAGCTGTTTGCTTGATCTGTAAGCCTAAGAACACTAGTGGAAAAAACGATATATGTCACAACACAACCGCTGCGGTCCTTAAGAGAACCGCAGCGGTAAATCGTCGAAAATTTGGGTGGGAAAAGTGGGAAAATAAACCGCTGCAGGTCTTCATTAAACCGCAACGGTTAACAGTTAACCGCTGCAGTTCGATGTTAACCGTTGCGGTTTTATGAACCGCAACGGTTAAATTTTATTTTTTTTCGCGTGAAGAAGGCCTGGCTCCCTCTCATTCCACCGATAACTCCCTCCTTCCTTCCTTTCAAAAAACGATCTTCCTCCTTCGACATTTCACGCGAGGGTTCACCACCACCACTAGGTTCCACCACCACCACTGGGTTCCACCTTCCCCCGACGACCACCAGCTACCGGCAACAAACCCCACCGCTGCTGCGTCCTCCTCTCCAATTCGATGGGTTTCATCCACAAACCCCACCGCTGCTGTGTCCTCCTCCGTGGCTGCACCTGCGTCCTCCTCCGTGGCTGCACCACCACCGCCGCACCTCCACCGTTCCTAAACACCTACATTCCTTCTCTACCTCTTCTTAGGTACCTAAAATTTCTTAACTTTTATTGTAATCTCATATTTGAAGCTTTAAGTTTATAATTAATTGTACTTTTATGAATAATTGTTAATGAAATTAGGTTGTATAATAGTTAAAGGGTGTAAATTTGATTAATTTGAGTTAATTATTTTATTTAAAGTAGCTAGTTTGATTTTTAGGTTAAAAAAAGTAGGGCTTTGTTGTGGTTGCTATTTTTATGGTTATTGTTGTAGTTGTAGTAGTAGTAGTAGCTATTGTTGTTGTTGTTGTTGTTGATGTTGTTGTTGTTGTTGCTGTTGTTGTTGTTGATGTTGTTGTTGTTGTTATTGTAATTGTAGTACTTACTAACTAGTTAGGTTTGAACTTTAATTTCATTTCGGGCCAATTTCGGCTTTTCAACCTCAATTAACTTAATTTCTCGCTTTTAGCCGCATGTTAGGTCATGTATAGTTCTTATTAGTATATATATATATGTATTACAATCAACTAAACTCGATTCACATGTATTGAAACCCATTTTGGGTAAGTGAATGTCATTTCGGGCCAATTTCGGCTTTTCAGCCTCAATTAACTTAATTTGTCGCTTTTAGCCGCATGTTAGGTCATGTATAGTTCTTATTAGTATATATATATGTATTACAATCAACTAAACTCGTTTCACATGTATTGAAACCCATTTTGGGTAAGTGAATGTCATTTCGGGCCAATTTCGGCTTTTCAACCTGAATTAACTTAATTTGTTGCTTTTAGCCGCATGTTAGGTCATGTATAGTTCTTATTAGTATATATATATGTATTACAATCAACTAAACTCGCTTCACATGTATTTAAACCCATTTTGGGTAAGTGAATGTCATTTCGGGCCAATTTCGGCTTTTCAACCTCAATTAACTTAATTTCTCGATTTTAGCCGCATGTTAGGTCATGTATTGTTCCAATTAGAATATATATATGTATTACAATCAACAAAACTCGCTTCACATGTATTGAAACCCATTTTGGGTAAGTGAATGTCATTTCGGGCCAATTTCGGCTTTTCAACCTCAATTAACTTAATTTCTCGCTTTTAGCCGCATGTTAGGTCATGTATAGTTCCAATTAGTATATATATATGTATTACAATTAACTAAACTCGCTTCACATGTATTGAAACCCTTCGGGACTATTAGAGTCACTTAAAGTCGGGTCACATGATTTGAAAACCGAATTGGGTAGATGAATGTCGTTTAGGGTGTAATTATGGATTGTTTTGGGGGGGGGAATGTGCAAGGTGTGCTTTGTGCAAGCGGGGTGGGGACAGCAAGGGGGCTGTGCAGGGGGATGGGACAGCCGAGGGGGTCGCATTGGGGGGAAGTGAAGGGGGGGAATGCGGGAGTCTCTGGTCTTGGCGGGGGCGATGATGGGGGGGCGCGCAGGGGCGTGCGGGGGGTGCGTGCGGGGGGGGAAGGCTGTGGGGGCACGTGAAGGGGGCGAAGGGTGGGGGGATGTCTTTGGGGCGAGTGTAGGGGGGCGATGAGGGGGGAGTGTGCGGGGGTGGGCTTGTGTGGGGGCCGTCTGGGGGGTTGCAGTGGGGGTGTGGTGCGGGGGGCGGGGTGGGGGCCGTGCATGGGGGCGATGAAGTGGGGGGCCGTGCGGTGGGGGGCGTGCGGGGGGCCGGTGAAGGGGGCGGTGCGGGGGTGAGTGTAGGGGGCGTGCGGTGAAGGGGTGGGGGGGAGTGTAAGGGCGGCGCGTTTCTAATTTCTTTCATATTTTTGTTTACTCTTACGCGTTTCTAATATCGTTTTTTATAATTTCAGGAGTTTCAAACATGGTCTGAGATTATGTGATTGTGGAGGAAGAAACCGATGATGATTATGATAAGTCATTGGATGATGATGATGAGTATGATGCGGAGAAGGGGAACGATAAAGGTTAACCGGAAGACATAGCGCATGATGAGGAGAAGCGCTTGCGTGATAGGGAACTTCGCTTGGCTGAAATAAATGAGGAGCTAGCCGATAAGGCTCCCCCCCATTGACAACAATGCAAGGGAAGATTATCCTTGTATTTCATCCGTCATTGTGCCACACAAAAATGCGGGGAAAGAGGTTCTTAGTACCAAAACTCCAAGTAAAGTTGCAACAAAGAAGCGGAAAGGAAGGGGTGCAACCAAGGGATTGAATTATAACACCCCTATGACTCTCGAGTATAAATGTCTTGACCGACGCTCTTCCGCGGTTAGTGTAGTCACCATTACTCCCCGGTTATGAAGACTTTGCTCTTCGCTGCCTAAACCGTCGGTTGATATAAATGTCTTGACCGACGCTCGTGGTTGTTATGTGATGTGGCCATCGGCATGGGTGAGGTTTTCAGACGAGGTAAATTGAAGCAACTTAAATCCATATTCATAATGATTTGTTTCATACCTACCTACTAACTAAGTTGAATGTTTTTACCGTTGAATTATTAGGTTTTGGAGAGAATAAATAAACCCAAGGAAAGCAAGGCGGACTCACCTCCTCTAGAGAAGGCGAAGAAGGGTTCAGAGAAGAAGGATTCAAGCGGGCCAAAGAAGGCCATTTTGGGTAAAGGAATGCAAGATTCAAGTCACCAAGAAAAACCAACTACATATACTTGGATCGAGAAACCAAAGATCGAATGTCTCACTAAGGCATGCATATGGCTACATGCAAATGCGCGTGATATGTCGGATGATGCACCTCTCGAGGTGAATTTGGGTACCACGCAATTCAACTACTTTGAGGATACATCGACATGGGTGTCTAAGAGTGATTTGAAAGAGTTCCTTTGCGAAGAGATGTTGAATGTTTCCTTGATTCAAGTCTTCATGAGGTAAAACATTTGTACTTTTGAAGTAAATAAAAATGCTTTGCAATATACAATAATATATTTATGTTACGAAGTTGGTTGTGCTTTAAAGATTACTCCAAAATGATCGTTGTGGACGCAAGAGAATACAAGAGCAATTTGGGTGGTTATGTCCAAATTTCACCCGAGCCGACAATTGTTTGCAAAACACAAATGAGGTGAAGGAGTATATTTGGCTATGTATCAAAACATATCTACGTGCACAAGATAAGTTCATACTTGCCCCTTGTTTTGAAGAGTATAGTTCTTAACCTTGTATCTATTTTTACCACTTTAATTATCATTATATATACAATAGAAGTACTCACATGATTGCTTCCTAACTTTTTTGGCATTTTAGTCTCCATCGGTCGCTCGTTGTGATTTGTCCTTCAAACAACACAGTATATCATTTTGATTCTATAGCTCAAGATCCACCACGACACTTATTCCTCAAATCATGCATAAAAAGGTATATTTGTTATTTAAAATGCTAAGCATTACACTTTTTACTAATTTCATTCTTTGGCCACTTCTCACATGAAATTAACTTAACTAAAGTTCTTTGAAGAAATTTAAGAGCACGGGAAAAATACCTGAATGGAAAGCAATGAAGGTAATACATATTAGTTAAGCTACTTCTTTCTTTTAGCAAAAACCAACCATGTATGTTAATTACATGATTTTTTTATGTAATTCTATGATTAGTGTGATCAGCAACCGGGGGGAACCGAGTGTGGCTACTATGTGTTGAGGTTCGTGTTCGATATAGCCTCAAGTTGCAAGGAAGTCGGGGATATTGAGAAGGTATATACATATATAACTAATATACGTAGCTTAATTTAAAGTCGATTTTGGCCTCTTAAGCTCAATTTCTTTAGTTTCCCGCATTTAACAACATGTTAAGTCATCTTCACTTCTAAGAAGTACATACATAACTATTAGAATCAATTAAACTCCACTCATATGCATTGAAACCCATTTTGGGTAAATGAAGGCCGTTTGGGACGATTTTGGCCTTCGAAGCTCATTTCACTTAGTTTCCCGCATTTAGCCACATGTTAGGTCATATATAGTTCCAATAGGTACATATATAACTGTAAGAGTTGATTAAAGTTCACTCATATGCTTTGAAATCCATTTTGGGTAAATGGAGGTCGTTTCAGGCCGATTTTGGCCTTCGAAGCTCATTTCACTTAGTTTCCCGCATTTAGTCACATGTTAGGTCATATATAGTTCCAATAGGTACATATATAACTATAAGAGTCAATTAAAGTTCACTCATATGCTTTGAAACCCATTTTGGGTAAATGAAGGCCATTTCGGGCCGATTTTGGCCTTTAAAGTTCAATTCACTTAGTTTTTTGCATTTAGCCGCATGTTAGGTCATAAATAGTTTCAATAGGTACATATATAACTATAAGAGTCAATTAAACTCCACTTATATGCTTTGAAACACATTTTGGGTAAATGAAGGCCTTTTCGGCCTGATTTTGGCCTTCGAAGCTCATTTCACTTAGTTTCCCGTATTTAGCCACATATTAGGTCATATATAGTTCTAATAGGTACATATATAACTATAAGAGTCAATTAAAGTTCACTCATATGCTTTGAAACCCATTTTGGGTAAATGAAGGCCATTTCGGGCCGATTTTGGTCTTTCGAAGCTTATTTCACTTAGTTTCCCGCATTTAGCCACATGTTAGGTCATATATAGTTCCAATAAGTACATATGTAAGTATTTAAGTCAACTAAAGTCCACTCACATGCTATGAAACCCATTTTGGGTAAATGATTGTCATTTTTAACCGATTATGGCTTTTGAAGCTCGATTTCTTTAATCTCTTTAGAATTATCTAAAGTATTACTCAAACTAAAACTGATATTATGTGTGTTTCCTTATGTTTAAGGTATTCAACCAAAGGGAGAGTTCTTTCACCACAACCGAGATAAACGAGCTTCGGGATTTGCTAGCACACTACCTTACCGAAGTTTGCATGTGAAGATGATGCCGCGACTTTGAGTTTATTTGTTCTTATTGTGTTACTTACTAGTTATTTAGGTAAAATAATATAATTGATGTTTATTTTGGATTTTAGTACTTAGTACAACTTCATTTGTAGTACATTCTCCAAATTTTATATTTATATATATATTAAATTTGACTTGTATATGACGCGCTTGTGGGATTTCTGCCAACTATAGCAGGTTAGATATAATAAAATATTATATATATACAAATATAATATATATATATATATATATATATATATATATATATATATATATATATATATATATATATATATATATATATATATATATATATATATATATATATATATTAACTGATGCGATTTACTAAGAGAACCGCATCAGTTAATGTTCCAATGCATACAAAGATGTTGGCGGCAAAGCACAAACCGTTGCGGTTTCAAGGGAAAACCGCAGCGGTTTTTCCTATTAACCGCGGCGGTTTTCCCTTGAAACCGCAACGGGTTTTTTATGCATACTGCTGCTGCTCCAACCGTTGCGGGCCAAAACCGCAACGGCAAGCCCGGTTTTGACTGCAGCGGTTGGACTTTATTCCACTAGTGGAAGAAGCCAAGTTCTCCCATCATGCTCATTTCAAACTCATTCTGCATAAGATTAGCAAACTCATCACATAGCAACTGTTTAGTAGCTCCAAAAATGATACCATCAACATAAATTTGAACTACTAGCAAATGTTTCCCTCTGGTTTTGATAAACAAGGTTTTGTCAACAGTTCCCCTCTTATATTAATATCCCATCAAAAACTTTGACAATCTCTCATACCAAGCTCTTGGTGCTTGTTTGAGACCATACAAGGTTTTATCAAGTTTGAATACATAATGGGGAAATAGTTGATCAGCAAAACCAGGTGGTTGTTCTACATATACCTCCTTCTTCAAATAGCCATTCACTAGTGGAAAAAACCTTATCTGTCACTTAGTAGCATATTCGGTTTTTAGAAAACCGCATCCGAAAACCAATGGAAATATGGGAGGGAAATCTGGGAAAAAATATGATCCGGTCTTTTATAGAACCGGATCAGATTATATAATCTGCTGCGGTTTTTAATAATCTGATCCGGTTCTTAGGACCGAATCAGATTTTTTAGTTTTTTTCCCAGCACAAAACCCCGTGTTTTTTCTTCCCTCCTTAATTTTCATTTCCCTCCACCCATTTTCAATTCATCCCTCCTTCAATTCAACGAGTTCACATCTGAGGGTTCGACGACGCAGTGACGCACCACCACACCTCACCGTCGCCACCACCCGAAGCTTCCACCACCAGCTGGGCGCACCACTACTGCTGCCCTAGCTTACGCACATATCCACCTCGACTCCTCTGCGATTTTCGGTGCACCTCCACCTCGACTCCTCTGCGATTTTCGGCGCACCTCCACCTTCCTCCTCCTAAACAACAACATTCGTCCTCTACCCCACCCTAAACAACTACATTCCTCCTCCACCTCTTCCTAGGTAACTAAAAGTTCATAACTTTTATTTTAATCTCATATTTGAAACTTCAAGTTTATAATTCATTGTAGTTTTATGAATAATTGTTAGTGGAATTAGGTTGTATAATAGTTAAAGGGTTCAAAGTTGATTGATTTGAGTTAATTTGATTTTAGTTTAAGTAGTTAATTAGTTTGATTTATTGGTTAAAAAGCTAGGGCTTTTGTGGGGTTGTTGTTGTTGTGGTTGTTGTAGTCGTGGTTGTTATTTTTGTGGTTGTTGTGTTGTTGTTGTTGTTGTTGTTGTTGTTGTTGTTGTTGTTGTACTTAATTAGTTTAGTTTAGTTTAGTTTAGTTTAGTTTAGTTTAGTTTAGTTTAGTTTAGTTTAGTTTAGTTTAGTTTAGTTTAGTTTAGTTTAGTTTTATTTATATTAGTTTAGTTTAATTTAGTTTAGTTTAGTTTGGTTTTGTTTGGTTTTGTTTAGTTTAGTTTGGTTTAGTTTAGTTTGGTTTTGTTTAGTTTAGCTTAGTTTAGTTTAGTTTAGTTTAGTTTAGTTTAGTTTAGTTTTGTTAACTTTAGTTTAGTTTTGTTTAGTTTTGTTTGATTTGCTAATTTATACTAATGTTAACTTTCACTTTGTTGTTGATTGAAGCTAGCTAGTGACGGAGTGTTGAGTTCGATTTTCCTATTTACAACTTTGATATTGGTATGTTATCATTCATATTTAACTTTCTTTCATAGTAAATTGGTTTATATGTGAAAATATGTATATATTTATCGTTGAATTGAGATTAGATGTAAAATGTTTTGTTGTTTAAAAACCTATGTATGCATCATCATATCATATGCCTAGATACCCGTTCGAGACTTACTCATTAGGAGTAAGTCTTGAATAGTCCCTGGTTTGGGACTGTTCTTAGATGTCCAATCTTACTTAGGTGGTGAATGTATGCCTTTATTTCGATTTTAGAGGAAAATCTTGCCACGTCGTTTCCCAACTTTTATTTCAAGCTCAAATTCTTTAATTTATCGCTTTTAGCCTCATTTTGGGTCATGTAATGTTCTTATTGGTATGTATATATGTATTACAATCAACTAAACTCGCTTCACATGTTTGAAACCCATTTTGGGTAAATGAATGTCATTTCGGGCCGATTTCGGCTTTTCGTGCTCAATTTCTTTAATTTATCGCTTTTAGCCTTATTTTAGGTCATGTATAGTTCCTATTGGTATGTATATATGTATTAAAATCAATTAAACTCGCTTCACATGTTTTAAAACCCATTTTGGGTAAGTGAATGTCATTTCGGGTCGATTTCGACTTTTCGAGCTCAATTTCTTTAATTTATCGCTTTTAGCCTCATTTTAGGTCATGTAATGTTCTTATTGGTATGTATATATGTATTACAATCAACTAAACTCGCTTCACATGTTTGAAACCCATTTTGGGTAAATGAATGTCATTTCGGGCCGATTTCGGCTTTTCGAGCTCAATTTCTTTAATTTATCGCTTTTAGCCTCATTTTAGGTCATGTATAGTTCTTATTGGTATGTATATATGTATTGCAATCAATTAAACTCGCTTCACATGTTTTGAAACCCATTTTGGGTAAGTGAATGTCATTTCGGGCCGATTTCGGCTTTTCGAGCTCAATTTCTTTAATTTATCGCTTTTAGCCTCATTTTAGGTCATGTAATGTTCTTATTGGTATGTATATATGTATTACAATCAACTAAACTCGCTTCACATGTTTGAAACCCATTTTGGGTAAGTGAATGTCATTTCGGGCCGATTTCGGCTTTTCGAGCTCAATTTGTTTCATTTATCGCTTTTAGCCTCATTTTAGGTCATGTATAGTTCTTATTGGTATGTATATATGTATTACAATCAATTAAACTCACTTCACATGTTTGAAACCCATTTTAGGTAAGTGAATGTCATTTCGGGCCGATTTCGGCTTTTCGAGCTCAATTTCTTTAATTTATCGCTTTTAGCCTCATTTTAGGTCATGTAATGTTCTTATTGGTATGTATATATGTAATACAATCAACTAAACTCGCTTCACATGTTTGAAACCCATTTTGGGTAAATGAATGTCATTTCGGGCCGATTTCGGCTTTTCGAGCTCAATTTCTTTAATTTATCGCTTTTAGCCTTATTTTAGGTCATGTATAGTTCCTATTGGTATGTATATATGTATTAAAATCGATTAAACTCGCTTCACATGTTTTGAAACCCATATTGGGTAAGTGAATGTCATTTCGGGCCGATTTCGACTTTTCGAGCTCAATTTCTTTAATTTATCGCTTTTAGCCTCATTTTAGGTCATGTAATGTTCTCGCTTCACATGTTTGAAACCCATTTTGGGTAAGTGAATGTCATTTCGGGCCGATTTCGGCTTTTCGTGCTCAATTTCTTTAATTTATCGCTTTTAGTCTCATTTTAGGTCATGTATAGTTCTTATTGGTATGTATATATGTATTGCAATCAATTAAACTCGCTTCACATGTTTTGAAACCCATTTTGGGTAAGTGAATGTCATTTCGGGCCGATTTCGGCTTTTCGAGCTCAATTTCTTTAATTTATCGCTTTTAGCCTCATTTTAGGTCATGTAATGTTCTTATTGGTATGTATATATGTATTACAATCAACTAAACTCGCTTCACATGTTTGAAACCCATTTTGGGTAAGTGAATGTCATTTCGGGTCGATTTCGGCTTTTCGAGCTCAATTTGTTTCATTTATCGCTTTTAGCCTCATTTTAGGTCATGTATAGTTCTTATTGGTATGTATATATGTATTACAATCAATTAAACTCGCTTCACATGTTTGAAACCAATTTTAGGTAAGTGAATGTCATTTCGGGCCGATTTCGGCTTTTCAAGCTCAATTTCTTTAATTTATCGCTTTTAGCCTCATTTTAGGTCATGTGATGTTCTTATTGGTATGTATATATGTAATACAATCAACTAAACTCGCTTCACATGTTTGAAACCCATTTTGGGTAAATGAATGTCATTTCGGGCCGATTTCGACTTTTCGAGCTCAATTTCTTTAATTTATCGCTTTTAGCCTTATTTTAGGTCATGTATAGTTCCTATTGGTATGTATATATGTATTAAAATCGATTAAACTCGCTTCACATGTTTTGAAACCCATATTGGGTAAGTGAATGTCATTTCGGGCCGATTTTGACTTTTCGAGCTCAATTTCTTTAATTTATCGCTTTTAGCCTCATTTTAGGTCATGTAATGTTTTATAAATACTCGCTTCACATGTTTGAAACCCATTTTGGGTAAGTGAATGTCATTTAGGGCCGATTTCGGCTTTTCATGCTCAATTTCTTTAATTTATCGCTTTTAGTCTCATTTTAGGTCATGTATAGTTCTTATTGGTATGTATATATGTATTGCAATCAATTAAACTCGCTTCACATGTTTTGAAACCCATTTTGGGTAAGTGAATGTCATTTCGGGCCGATTTCGGCTTTTCGAGCTCAATTTCTTTAATTTATCGCTTTTAGCCTCATTTTAGGTCATGTATAGTTCTTATTGGTATGTATATATGTATTACAATCAATTAAACTCGCTTCACATGTTTTGAAACCAATTTTAGGTAAGTGAATGTCATTTCGGGCCGATTTCGGCTTTTCGACCTCAATTTCTTTAATTTATCGCTTTTAGCCTCATTTTAGGTCATGTAATGTTCTTATTGGTATGTATATATGTAATACAATCAACTAAACTCGCTTCACATGTTTGAAACCCATTTTGGGTAAATGAATGTCATTTCGGGCCGATTTCGGCTTTTCGAGCTCAATTTCTTTAATTTATCGCTTTTAGCCTTATTTTAGGTCATGTATAGTTCCTATTGGTATGTATATATGTATTAAAATCGATTAAACTCGCTTCACATGTTTTGAAACCCATATTGGGTAAGTGAATGTCATTTCGGGCCGATTTCGACTTTTCGAGCTCAATTTCTTTAATTTATCGCTTTTAGCCTCATTTTAGGTCATGTAATGTTCTTATTGGTATGTATATATGTATTACAATCAACTAAACTCGCTTCACATGTTTGAAACCCATTTTGGGTAAGTGAATGTCATTTCGGGCCGATTTCGGCTTTTCGAGCTCAATTTGTTTCATTTATCGCTTTTAGCCTCATTTTAGGTCATGTATAGTTCTTATTGGTATGTATATATGTATTACAATCAATTAAACTCGCTTCACATGTTTGAAACCCATTTTAGGTAAGTGAATGTCATTTTCGGGCCGATTTCGGCTTTTCGAGCTCAATTTCTTTAATTTATCGCTTTTAGCCTCATTTTAGGTCATGTAATGTTCTTATTGGTATGTATATATGTAATACAATCAACTAAACTCGCTTCACATGTTTGAAACCCATTTTGGGTAAATGAATGTCATTTCGGGCCGATTTCGGCTTTTCGAGCTCAATTTCTTTAATTTATCGCTTTTAGCCTTATTTTAGGTCATGTATAGTTCTTATTGGTATGTATATATGTATTAAAATCGATTAAACTCGCTTCACATGTTTTGAAACCCATTTTGGGTAAGTGAATGTCATTTCGGGCCGATTTCGACTTTTCGAGCTCAATTTCTTTAATTTATCGCTTTTAGCCTCATTTTAGGTCATGTAATGTTTCTTCGCTTCACATGTTTGAAACCCATTTTGGGTAAGTGAATGTCATTTCGGGCCGATTTCGGCTTTTCGTGCTCAATTTCTTTAATTTATCGCTTTTAGTCTCATTTTAGGTCATGTATAGTTCTTATTGGTATGTATATATGTATTGCAATCAATTAAACTCGCTTCACATGTTTTGAAACCCATTTTGGGTAAGTGAATGTCATTTCGGGCCGATTTCGGCTTTTCGAGCTCAATTTCTTTAATTTATCGCTTTTAGCCTCATTTTAGGTCATGTAATGTTCTTATTGGTATGTATATATGTATTACAATCAACTAAACTCGCTTCACATGTTTTGAAACCCATTTTGGGTAAGTGAATGTCATTTCGGGTCGATTTCGGCTTTTCGAGCTCAATTTGTTTCATTTATCGCTTTTAGCCTCATTTTAGGTCATGTATAGTTCTTATTGGTATGTATATATGTATTACAATCAATTAAACTCGCTTCACATGTTTGAAACCAATTTTAGGTAAGTGAATGTCATTTCGGGCCGATTTCGGCTTTTCAAGCTCAATTTCTTTAATTTATCGCTTTTAGCCTCATTTTAGGTCATGTAATGTTCTTATTGGTATGTATATATGTAATACAATCAACTAAACTCGCTTCACATGTTTGAAACCCATTTTGGGTAAATGAATGTCATTTCGGGCCGATTTCGACTTTTTCGAGCTCAATTTCTTTAATTTATCGCTTTTAGCCTTATTTTAGGTCATGTATAGTTCCTATTGGTATGTATATATGTATTAAAATCGATTAAACTCGCTTCACATGTTTTGAAACCCATATTGGGTAAGTGAATGTCATTTCGGGCCGATTTTGACTTTTCGAGCTCAATTTCTTTAATTTATCGCTTTTAGCCTCATTTTAGGTCATGTAATGTTCTCGCTTCACATGTTTGAAACCCATTTTGGGTAAGTGAATGTCATTTAGGGCCGATTTCGGCTTTTCATGCTCAATTTCTTTAATTTATCGCTTTTAGTCTCATTTTAGGTCATGTATAGTTCTTATTGGTATGTATATATGTATTACAATCAATTAAACTCGCTTCACATGTTTTGAAACCCATTTTGGGTAAGTGAATGTCATTTCGGGCCGATTTCGGCTTTTCGAGCTCAATTTCTTTAATTTATCGCTTTTAGCCTCATTTTAGGTCATGTATAGTTCTTATTGGTATGTATATATGTATTGCAATCAATTAAACTCGCTTCACATGTTTGAAACCAATTTTAGGTAAGTGAATGTCATTTCGGGCCGATTTCGGCTTTTCGACCTCAATTTCTTTAATTTATCGCTTTTAGCCTCATTTTAGGTCATGTAATGTTCTTATTGGTATGTATATATGTAATACAATCAACTAAACTCGCTTCACATGTTTTGAAACCCATTTTGGGTAAATGAATGTCATTTCGGGCCGATTTCGGCTTTTCGAGCTCAATTTCTTTAATTTATCGCTTTTAGCCTTATTTTAGGTCATGTATAGTTCTTATTGGTATGTATATATGTATTAAAATCAATTAAACTCGCTTCACATGTTTTGAAACCCATTTTGGGTAAGTGAATGTCATTTCGGGCCGATTTCGACTTTTCGAGCTCAATTTCTTTAATTTATCGCTTTTAGCCTCATTTTAGGTCATGTATATTTTTGTCTTGCTTCACATGTTTTGAAACCCATTTTGGGTAAGTGAATGTCATTTCAGGCCGATTTCGGCTTTTCGAGCTCAATTTCTTTAATTTATCGCTTTTAGTCTCATTTTAGGTCATGTATAGTTCTTATTGGTATGTATATATGTATTGCAATCAATTAAACTCGCTTCACATGTTTTGAAACCCATTTTGGGTAAGTGAATGTCATTTCGGGCCGATTTCGGCTTTTCGAGCTCAATTTCTTTAATTTATCGCTTTTAGCCTCATTTTAGGTCATGTAATGTTCTTATTGGTATGTATATATGTATTACAATCAACTAAACTCGCTTCACATGTTTTGAAACCCATTTTGGGTAAGTGAATGTCATTTCGGGCCGATTTCGGCTTTTCGAGCTCAATTTGTTTCATTTATCGCTTTTAGCCTCATTTTAGGTCATGTATAGTTCTTATTGGTATGTATATATGTATTGCAATCAATTAAACTCGCTTCACATCTTTTGAAACCCATTTTGGGTAAGTGAATGTCATTTCGGGCCGATTTCGGCTTTTCGAGCTCAATTTCTTTAATTTATCGCTTTTAGCCTCATTTTAGGTCATGTAATGTTCTTATTGGTATGTATATATATATTACAATCAACTAAACTCGCTTCACATGTTTGAAACCCATTTTGGGTAAATGAATGTCATTTTGGGCCGATTTCGACTTTTTGAGCTCAATTTCTTTAATTTATCGCTTTTAGCCTTATTTTAGGTCATGTATAGTTCTTATTGGTATGTATATATGTATTAAAATCAACTAAACTCGCTTCACATGTTTTGAAACCCATTTTGGGTAAGTGAATGTCATTTCGGGCCGATTTTGACTTTTCGAGCTCAATTTCTTTAATTTATCGCTTTTAGCCTCATTTTAGGTCATGTATAGTTCTTATTGGTATGTATATATGTATTACAATCAATTAAACTCGCTTCACATGTTTTGAAACCCATTTTGGGTAAGTGAATGTCATTTCGGGCCGATTTCGGCTTTTCGAGCTCAATTTCTTTAATTTATCGCTTTTAGCCTCATTTTAGGTCATGTATAGTTCTTATTGGTATGTATATATGTATTACAATCAACTAAACTCGCTTCACATGTTTTGAAACCCATTTTGGGTAAGTGAATGTCATTTCGGGCCGATTTCGGCTTTTCGAGCTCAATTTCTTTAATTTATCGCTTTTAGCCTCATTTTAGGTCATGTATAGTTCTTATTGGTATGTATATATGTATTACAATCAACTAAACTCGCTTCACATGTTTTGAAACCCATTTTGGGTAAGTGAATGTCATTTCGGGCCGATTTCGGCTTTTCGAGCTCAATTTCTTTAATTTATCGCTTTTAGCCTCATTTTAGGTCATGTATAGTTCTTATTGGTATGTATATATGTATTACAATCAACTAAACTCGCTTCACATGTTTTGAAACCCATTTTGGGTAAATGAATGTCATTTCGGGCCGATTTCGGCTTTTCGAGCTCAATTTCTTTAATTTATCGCTTTTAGCCTCATTTTAGGTCATGTAATGTTCTTATTGGTATGTATATATGTATTACAATCAACTAAACTCGCTTCACATGTTTTGAAACCCATTTTGGGTAAGTGAATGTCATTTCGGGCCGATTTCGGCTTTTCGAGCTCAATTTCTTTAATTTATCGCTTTTAGCCTCATTTTAGGTCATGTATAGTTCTTATTGGTATGTATATATGTATTACAATCAACTAAACTCGCTTCACATGTTTTGAAACCCATTTTGGGTAAGTGAATGTCATTTCGGGCCGATTTCGGCTTTTCGAGCTCAATTTCTTTAATTTATCGCTTTTAGCCTCATTTTAGGTCATGTATAGTTCTTATTGGTATGTATATATGTATTACAATCAACTAAACTCGCTTCACATGTTTTAAAACCCATTTTGGGTAAGTGAATGTCATTTCGGGCCGATTTCGGCTTTTCGAGCTCAATTTCTTTAATTTATCGCTTTTAGCCTCATTTTAGGTCATGTATAGTTCTTATTGGTATGTATATATGTATTACAATCAACTAAACTCGCTTCACATGTTTTGAAACCCATTTTGGGTAAGTGAATGTCATTTCGGGCCGATTTCGGCTTTTCGAGCTCAATTTCTTTAATTTATCGCTTTTAGCCTCATTTTAGGTCATGTATAGTTCTTATTGGTATGTATATATGTATTACAATCAACTAAACTCGCTTCACATGTTTTGAAACCCATTTTGGGTAAGTGAATGTCATTTCGGGCCGATTTCGGCTTTTCGAGCTCAATTTCTTTAATTTATCGCTTTTAGCCTCATTTTAGGTCATGTATAGTTCTTATTGGTATGTATATATGTATTACAATCAACTAAACTCGCTTCACATGTTTTGAAACCCATTTTGGGTAAGTGAATGTCATTTCGGGCCGATTTCGGCTTTTCGAGCTCAATTTCTTTAATTTATCGCTTTTAGCCTCATTTTAGGTCATGTATAGTTCTTATTGGTATGTATATATGTATTACAATCAACTAAACTCGCTTCACATGTTTTGAAACCCATTTTGGGTAAGTGAATGTCATTTCGGGCCGATTTCGCTTTTCGAGCTCAATTTCTTTAATTTATCGCTTTTAGCCTCATTTTAGGTCATGTATAGTTCTTATTGGTATGTATATATGTATTACAATCAACTAAACTCGCTTCACATGTTTTGAAACCCATTTTGGGTAAGTGAATGTCATTTCGGGCCGATTTCGGCTTTTCGAGCTCAATTTCTTTAATTTATCGCTTTTAGCCTCATTTTAGGTCATGTATAGTTCTTATTGGTATGTATATATGTATTACAATCAACTAAACTCGCTTCACATGTTTTGAAACCCATTTTGGGTAAGTGAATGTCATTTCGGGCCGATTTCGGCTTTTCGAGCTCAATTTCTTTAATTTATCGCTTTTAGCCTCATTTTAGGTCATGTATAGTTCTTATTGGTATGTATATATGTATTACAATCAACTAAACTCGCTTCACATGTTTTGAAACCCATTTTGGGTAAGTGAATGTCATTTCGGGGCCGATTTCGCTTTTCGAGCTCAATTTCTTTAATTTATCGCTTTTAGCCTCATTTTAGGTCATGTATAGTTCTTATTGGTATGTATATATGTATTACAATCAACTAAACTCGCTTCACATGTTTTGAAACCCATTTTGGGTAAGTGAATGTCATTTCGGGCCGATTTCGGCTTTTCGAGCTCAATTTCTTTAATTTATCGCTTTTAGCCTCATTTTAGGTCATGTATAGTTCTTATTGGTATGTATATATGTATTACAATCAACTAAACTCGCTTCACATGTTTTGAAACCCATTTTGGGTAAGTGAATGTCATTTCGGGCCGATTTCGGCTTTTCGAGCTCAATTTCTTTAATTTATCGCTTTTAGCCTCATTTTAGGTCATGTATAGTTCTTATTGGTATGTATATATGTATTACAATCAACTAAACTCGCTTCACATGTTTTGAAACCCATTTTGGGTAAGTGAATGTCATTTCGGGCCGATTTCGGCTTTTCGAGCTCAATTTCTTTAATTTATCGCTTTTAGCCTCATTTTAGGTCATGTATAGTTCTTATTGGTATGTATATATGTATTACAATCAACTAAACTCGCTTCACATGTTTTGAAACCCATTTTGGGTAAGTGAATGTCATTTCGGGCCGATTTCGGCTTTTCGAGCTCAATTTCTTTAATTTATCGCTTTTAGCCTCATTTTAGGTCATGTATAGTTCTTATTGGTATGTATATATGTATTACAATCAACTAAACTCGCTTCACATGTTTTGCAAACCCATTTTGGGTAAGTGAATGTCATTTCGGGCCGATTTCGGCTTTTCGAGCTCAATTTCTTTAATTTATCGCTTTTAGCCTCATTTTAGGTCATGTATAGTTCTTATTGGTATGTATATATGTATTACAATCAACTAAACTCGCTTCACATGTTTTGAAACCCATTTTGGGTAAGTGAATGTCATTTCGGGCCGATTTCGGCTTTTCGAGCTCAATTTCTTTAATTTATCGCTTTTAGCCTCATTTTAGGTCATGTATAGTTCTTATTGGTATGTATATATGTATTACAATCAACTAAACTCGCTTCACATGTTTTGAAACCCATTTTGGGTAAGTGAATGTCATTTCGGGCCGATTTCGGCTTTTCGAGCTCAATTTCTTTAATTTATCGCTTTTAGCCTCATTTTAGGTCATGTATAGTTCTTATTGGTATGTATATATGTATTACAATCAACTAAACTCGCTTCACATGTTTTGAAACCCATTTTGGGTAAGTGAATGTCATTTCGGGCCGATTTCGGCTTTTCGAGCTCAATTTCTTTAATTTATCGCTTTTAGCCTCATTTTAGGTCATGTATAGTTCTTATTGGTATGTATATATGTATTACAATCAACTAAACTCGCTTCACATGTTTTGAAACCCATTTTGGGTAAGTGAATGTCATTTCGGGCCGATTTCGGCTTTTCGAGCTCAATTTCTTTAATTTATCGCTTTTAGCCTCATTTTAGGTCATGTATAGTTCTTATTGGTATGTATATATGTATTACAATCAACTAAACTCGCTTCACATGTTTTGAAACCCATTTTGGGTAAGTGAATGTCATTTCGGGCCGATTTCGGCTTTTCGAGCTCAATTTCTTTAATTTATCGCTTTTAGCCTCATTTTAGGTCATGTATAGTTCTTATTGGTATGTATATATGTATTACAATCAACTAAACTCGCTTCACATGTTTTGAAACCCATTTTGGGTAAGTGAATGTCATTTCGGGCCGATTTCGCTTTTCGAGCTCAATTTCTTTAATTTCTCGCTTTTAGCCTCATTTTAGGTCATGTATAGTTCTTATTGGTATGTATATATGTATTACAATCAACTAAACTCGCTTCACATGTTTTCAAACCCATTTTTGGGTAAGTGAATGTCATTTCGGGCCGATTTCGGCTTTTCGAGCTCAATTTCTTTAATTTATCGCTTTTAGCCTCATTTTAGGTCATTTATAGTTCTTATTGGTATGTATATATGTATTACAATCAACTAAACTCGCTTCACATGTTTTGAAACCCATTTTGGGTAAGTGAATGTCATTTCGGGCCGATTTCGGCTTTTCGAGCTCAATTTCTTTAATTTATCGCTTTTAGCCTCATTTTAGGTCATGTATAGTTCTTATTGGTATGTATATATGTATTACAATCAACTAAACTCGCTTCACATGTTTTGAAACCCATTTTGGGTAAGTGAATGTCATTTCGGGCCGATTTCGGCTTTTCGAGCTCAATTTCTTTAATTTATCGCTTTTAGCCTCATTTTAGGTCATGTATAGTTCTTATTGGTATGTATATATGTATTACAATCAACTAAACTCGCTTCACATGTTTTGAAACCCATTTTGGGTAAGTGAATGTCATTTCCGGGCCGATTTCGGCTTTCGAGCTCAATTTCTTTAATTTATCGCTTTTAGCCTCATTTTAGGTCATGTATAGTTCTTATTGGTATATATATATGTATCACAATCAACTAAACTCGCTTCACATGTTTTGAAACCCATTTTGGGTAAGTGAATGTCATTTCCGGGCCGATTTCGGCTTTTCGAGCTCAATTTCTTTAATTTATCGCTTTTAGCCTCATTTTTAGGTCATGTATAGTTCTTATTGGTATGTATATATGTATTACAATCAATTAAACTCGCTTCACATGTTTTGAAACCCATTT